>JAATLQ010031700.1:123223-135095 GCA_013421005.1 Heliconius erato x Heliconius himera
ACTATATACCTGCATGGCGCTGCGGTTGCGCGCGGCGGCGGCGCGGTGGTCCACGACGGGCGCGGGGTAGTCGCGGCCCACAATTACAAAACTACCCTGGAACTATATACCTGCATGGCGCTGCGGTTGCGCGCGGCGGCGGCGCGGTGGTCCACGACGGGCGCGGGGTAGTCGCGGCCCACCACGCAGCCCGCGCGCTGCTGCACCTGCAGCGGCGCCGTCCACGGCGCGTAGCTGCGGACCGACACTCATTTATTTATGTCAAGTTCATTATAAAATTAACCTGAAAGTTTGTAAGCGTACTCTTAAAATTAATATTAAGTCTAATTACAGAACAATCAAACTACAAGTGGAAACATCGACGTCGTATTTCCGAACTCTTGATATCAATATCGTTGCATGTGTGTGTGTGCGAGATCACATCTGTGGATGTGAGATCACATGTGTGGATGTGAGATCATATGTGTGGAAGGGAGTCACATATGGGGATGTGAGATAACAAATGTGGATGTAAGATCACTTGTGTATATACAGCCGAATTGATAACCACGACTATTTAGTATCAAATGGAACAGGGAATTCCCCATTTTTAGTCGAACTTCGTGTAAATGATTATCTCTATCTCTATATATATTAAGACAGTAAAAATATTTTGTCTGTACATTTAGTAATTTTGACTGAAATGGATAGAGGGACACTTAAAAATAATAATAGAAAGCAAAAAGATTTTTTTTGAATTTCTTGTCTGTCTGTCTGTCTGTTTGTCTGTCTGTCTGTCTGTCTGTCTGTCTGTCGACATATTTTTGTCCGCATTTTTCTCTGAAAGTACTGAACCGATTTACTTGAAAATTTCACCAATTACTTTGTTTTAACTCAACTTAAATACTAAAGTTTAGTTCATCAAAATCGGTTCATTAAAAAAAAAGTTATCGTCATTTGAAAGAAGTCGTAATTAATTCAACACAGAGATAAAAAACGATCTTGAAAGAAATATCAAGTAAATACAAAGATTTTTTGGTTGGTTCGTTCATATAATATATGTAACTAATTTAAAAATTGTACAGGAGTTAATATGCAATTATTACAGTTATTTTACAAAGAATATTATAAATCCTTTAAATCAATAATTTAACATTTAAGGCTGTTTCTGAATGAGTAAATTAAATTATTCACTGACATCAGCACATTTAACAGAGTATATTATATAGGTAAAAAGAACATAAAGTTACAAAAATATATACGTGTAATAAATAATTAGCTTTATGTATATTTTATAAATATTAAATATCAACAATAGTCATATTTTTTTATTTAAAACAATCAAAAATTCTTTGACGATAATGTCGTAAAAAAAACCATATTAGAAGTCATTATAGTTGTCAATCAATTCTGCTTATTAAATCAATAATCATGTATTTTAAGCGGGCGAAGCCGCGGGCGAGCCGCTAGTATTACAATATACATTTTGTATAAAATTACATACACGTTGTTATGGCAACGCTCATTCTGCATTTATTACTAAGGTATCAATTCAAATGTAACTTCCATGCAAAGGGGATAAAATACAAATATCATCAACTGATATGTGTGTCAGGTACTAATCCAGAGACAAATTTCGAAAAGCCATTTCAAAGTGTGCCTGTATATCGGCTAGTTGTGGGTTCGAACCTTACTCGAGGCGATTAAATATTTATTTACATTTCCTCGCTCTGGTGTCGAGCGGAAAGCGCGGCGTTGAGTTCCGCCACTCAACACGTAATGCCTCCAGAATTCGGCAGAAAGTGGGGAACGGAGTGTCTTAATACTAAGTTCCATCTACCTACCGTGCTTTGTGAGGGATGCAGTGTGAAACTAATTATTATAAATGACCAACGTAAAATACAGGTCACAATACTTGCATGCATTTCACAGCCATATACAGGGTGGAAGAGGCAGCGCTCCTTTTACGAAAACAGCATATAGCGTAAAATATTTCAAACCTATACCTAAAGAAATTAATCAAGATCGAAGCCTCAACAGTTTAGACGTAGGATTTTTTTTTCATTTCACGATTTTTATCCACATCTGTATTTATATTACGTATAGATCCCAATAACATAAACACTTACTACTACAAAAATACTACTAAAGGTTAAACAACTTTGAACTTTATCGCCAATACATACGACTCGATTTCGAAATGAGGCGTGCGCGGCGGTGTTCCTTTGATAGGTTTATGTGTGCGTGCGTCGTCCTTACAAATGGCGTTTTATTTTAAAACGGCAATTGTATTATTTATTTTGTGTGAAAAAATAACTTTCTCATTTTTGGGAATTTATTTTTTTCTGATTTATATTAGGCTTTTATAACGCAGTTAAAACTGTGGTTTCATTTAAAGTGGTGCTTACACTTCCACCCTGTATAGGACAGTTCAGGTACAAATCACCATATATAATGTCCAGTGGGCTCTAATACTTCTTCAAACGCTAATAACACCCAGATATACTCCTAATAAACTATAGCCTAGAATACTTACATGTACTCCACGGGCATGTTGGCCAGCTCGGGCACGTAGCGGCGCACGTAGTGTCCGGAGGGCTCGAGGCGGCGGCCGAGGCGCACGGGGCACGCGCACTCGCCGGAGTCCAGGAGTGCCTCGAACGCTGATGACGACACCCACATCCAGTTGCCGGCGCACACTGACCTGGTGGATGTTATACATGTTTTTGATTTAAAATATTAAGTCTGATCGAATTTATTTTTCCAAAAATTTGTAATTTGTCGAAATTTTTAAATAACTTTTAAGTTGAACGCAGTAATTACTTAAGTTAACTTAACCAATCTTAATTTTAAGTTAATTTAGAAACATAAAATAGTGGAGGTGATTCAATATAACCTGGTGACCAGAGTATGATAACACCAGCTTCCCTTCACTTACATTGCTGTGTGCGGAAAACAATGTGACGCTATATATATATATTAAGGATTTATATTTTTTGTGTAATTGTTTTAAATTTAATTTTAAAAATATATTTTTTATAATTCTTATGATATCATAATCTAATACAGTGATTCTCAACCATTGTGCTGCGGCACTTTAGTGTGCCGCCAAGTTTCAAAAGTGTGCCGCCACATTTTGCAAATATATAATAACGTTAATATAATTAAATTATATCATTTAAAAAGAAAAATATCTTTAACATGAAAATATATTTAAATCCACAAAAAAATAAATTCGTATATTTAAAAAAATTGTCATAAACTAATTATGCAGTGTGTTGTAGTAAATAATTTCTCTTTATGTGCCGCCAAATTTTCTTTGTGTGCCGCCAAATATTGAAATCGTTAAATATGTGCCGTCACGAAAAAAACACTGATCTAATAGATAGATAAATCTACAGCACTGACCAATCAGCGTCCAGCAGGTACTTAAGGAAGTGGTTCAACCCGTGTTCCCAGGACAGCCACAGCGTGCCGCGCGTCAGGAACGACGCCACCGTGTTCCTCACGGCGTGATGCAGCCAGCCCTCGGTGCGCAGTTGGCGCATAGCAGCGTCTATGAAGGGGAAGCCTGTACGGCCTTCACGCCATCTGGTGACAAATTCAGATAAATTTAGATTAATTTAAATGTATAGGACTGTGTCGATAGTTAGCTATGAGCGGCGTTCAATTCCGCAACTTGATCTTACAGATACTTAAGGAAATGCTTCTATTAATGAGACATCGGTGAGACCTTCACGTCATCTATAAAGTCAATCTAGATAAATTCAGATATACAAGTCCATAGTATGTAGAATAGTATCTTATTGTTTGTCCGGCGTTTAATTCCGCGAGAGTATATAAAATATACTGAAGTATTTAACCCGTGTCCTCACGATAACCACATTCTACCACGCGTTAGGAATGACACTACTGTATTAAAATTGACATGATGCCACCGCCCGCTAGGTCTAAACTGAGTTTTGCATATGTGTGAGTGTTCATATACAGGGATACAATTAGAAACACAAAGGAAGAGTCCTATTAATCATAATATTCCTTGCAACATAAATGATGAACGAATGGATTAAAAATAAATTAATGAATATATAAATGAGGAATAATACAAGCACGTAACCTGCGACGGTTGTGGGTTTCATTCCCGCTCGGGGAAATTATTTATTTATTAATTTTATTTCCTCGCTTATGTAACAAGGCAAAGCGCGGTGAGTTCCGCCATGCAATGCTTCGGGACTTTAGCGAAAAGTGGGGAACGGAGTGTCCTGACGTTAGGTACCCTCCCTACCCTGCTACATACATACAATATAAGAAAAAACAGTGATAACATCTCACCTCTGTAATTCGTCGCTTTCGGGTTCTTTCCAAGGGATGTTCAAGCATATGGGATTATTGCTCATTTGGCCGTAGTTAGGGTTGTTCACACTCATCGTATAGAAATACTCACGCCATATAAGTTGACCTAAATAAAAAAAATATAATTACGATATAAAATATTTGAAATACATCATATCATCTTCACACTGTATACCGCATACAGCAAGGTAGGCAGAGGGAACCTAGTGTTAAGACTAGGTTCTCTCTGCCTACGTTGCTGTATGACACTTTCTGTCTATTCTAGAGGCATTGCGTGTTGAGTGGCAGGACTCAACACCGCGCTTTGCTTTGACACCAGAGCAAAGAAATGGGAATATTAATTTAAGTAAATATTTTATCTCCTCGAGTGGGGATCGAACCCACAACCAATCGATTTTACAGTCACACTTTGTGCCCCTGCGTAACAAGCCCCTAAATATCTAAGTTATTATAATTTAAATGGTTACTCGCCCTCTTCATTTAACCCAACTATTTAACCTAGCCCCGGGTTTTACCTAAAAATATAACATTATAAATAACTAGAGAAAATTCTAAAAGAATAGAATATTTTTGTTTGTATATAAATACATACCAGTAATAAATTGAGTAGAAGCGAGTTGCCCTTGGTTCACTTGGTGGAATAAATCTTGGACGCACCAATAAAATCTGCAAAGTGAATTTTAGAAGAATAATTCAAAAGTAAATCAAAAAATAAGAATTCTATAGTTACATATACATATAATATTTTTTTTGTATTATATTTAACCAAATTCACGTTATTGTATAAGTTGAATCTTTTACTATCTTAAATTAGTACAGAAACCTCGGTGGTAGAGCCCGACTCGCACCTAATCAGTTTATTATTTTTTATAATTTTTTTTTCAAAATCCCGCATCATTTATTGGAATAGGGTAATTATTTCCGAACTGACGAATTCAATTAAAAGTTAGTGAAGTATCTCTCCTCTGCCCACTTTTAACAACTTTATAAACCCTTATATCTGAAATCAACTTCCATTTAGTCTTACTTCTATAAGAAATAGAATATAGAGAGATCTTTACATGCTAATTCTTATGTACATAATAAAACTTACCGTCGCACAGAAAGACATCCAAACCGCAGAGCTGGGCTCAAAGATATGGGGGGTCCCAATAGATCGGGATTACCGTGAGTAGGCAAATAGGATCCTCTGGAAATAAAGATATTAAAATGAACGATTGGTTATTTCATATAATTTTTTTTTAATTTTTAAAGTATTATTAACTTAGGAACGAAAAATATTTATTAAGAAAAAATATAAAAAAAATGTATAAAAGTGTATCGTTTTTTTATTAAGTATTTATCATATGAAGTATTTTTACACCTCAATAAACCTTCAAACGACTTAAATTTGGAAAACCTACAACCAACCTTTTAACCTACAACTAAATTAATTATAAGCGTATGCTTACTAGCAGGTCCGACGGACGTCCTCCTGCCTAGTAGACGAAGCGACACGATAAATATGGTGATTTAAATCAAAATTTAATATAATCATTTTTTTATTATGAACTACCCCTGATTACCCCGCTAAGAATAAAACGTAAAATATACCTATTTAGAAAACATATAAAAAATTGAACGTAGCGGGACTCAAACCCACGTCTCCTGGAAACCGAATAGGCGCTCTGACCACTAAGCCAAACGTTCTTCGAACTTCCAGGAGGCGCGGGTTCGAGTTCCGCAACGTCCAAAATTTTATACGCTTTCTAAATAAATATTTTTCCTTCCTAAGTGTGCAATAACACTTTAAAATTGTTAAAATTAAAGCGTGAAGTTAAATAAGTAATCCTTTATTTAGCTTCACGCTGTATCCCGCACGTGGCAGGAAAAGACTTAAAATATTTTTTTACGTCACTTGTTAAATATTGATAGCCTAATACCATTTCTGTTGCGGGACCACCCATGTCCAATTAATTCTGATAATCGAAGCTCCACAGTATTAAAGTAAAAAAAAGTAAATTTTAAATAAAAAAATAGTAAATATCACCTGCAGAACGTCTCATACTCCACGGCCAAACGATTTTGCATTTGGTTTAAGGCCGCCGTCTCCCCTCCGACCCAGCGTATCATACGAATGTCCTCATTTTCTAGGAAGACTCCTAAGTCCTCCGGTTTAGGGGCCTAAAATATGTTTTATTTTGGTTTTATTATAAAATATTGACATTTTTTTTGTTTAGCTTCACGCTCTATCCAGCATGTGACAGTGTAGGCAGAGGAGCGTAGTGTTAAGACACTCCTCCCAAAAAAATATCAAATATTTTATTTCCTCGAGTGGGAATCGAATCCAAAACCTATCTGATTTACAGTCATACGTTTGTGCTCCCGAGCCAGTCGTGGCTACTACGCACAACTTTATATCTGAAAAAAATTAAATCAGCTTCATGCTGTATCCCGCACAAACCAGGGTAGGCAAAAGAAACCTCGTGCTAAGACACGACGTTCCCAATTTTCTGGAGATTTTGCGTGTTCAGTGGCAGAAATCAACGCAGCACTTTACCTCGACACCAGAGTTGAAAATATAAATAAATATTTTATTTCCTCGACTGTGAATTCCATTCCCTATTGGGGAAAGAATCATTGTCATTTTCTCGTTGTTACCAGAAACAAGACGGCGTTGAGCTCCGTAACTTATTTTATAATAATAAACTATATACAAATTTTAAATAATAATTACCACATCAAACACAGTAAATTCGCTGTAGAAACTTTCGGGTAGTGATCCAAAATTGATTCCTTTCAAGTCCACATCGTCGACGGGGCGAGGCGGGTCCCCGATGATGGCTACAGTATGCTGAAATATAAATATATATAATATATGTTATAGTAAATATTAATATACTATAGTTAGTTTAAAGATTTCTTAAGCAGTAGCATTGATATTGATAGAAAATATGGGTAAAAAAAATTAAATCAGCAGACAGCAGCAGCAGGGCAGGCAGAGGGAATTAACTCTGTTTCCCTTTTTCCACCAAATTTTTCGAGACATTGCGTATTGAATAGCGCAATTCAACGCCGTGCTCTTACCTTGGTTGCAGAACAAAGAAATGAAACTATTAGGAAATAATAATTGATTATGTCGAGTGGGGAACGAATCCACAACCGTCGCGTTACAGTCAAACTATAGTGCCTATGAACCATGATGGATTAAAAATATGGTTATTGTAGTATAATAACATTGAAACTTTACACAAATCATAATACTACATTTACAACAAAATTTGTAAAAAATTATCAGATTTTGCAATTTCGGTATATTATGAATTTATAGCTGACTAGGCTAATACCCAAAATGTCTCAAATTCAAAGCAAACTAAAATCCAAATTTATCTTGTCTTCTAGAACTTACCAAAAACATCTGATAGGTGAGCGGCGGTATACCGCCGTTGGCTCTGATGACGGTGTCGGGGTCCCACAGGGTGTGCGACACGTGCTCGCGGCACGAGACGCCGACCTCGCGACACAGCGCGCGCACGCCGTCGTCGCGGGGACGCCATATCGGCTCGCAGTCCTGCTCGAAGCAGATTTTACGGATACCTGTGGAATATTAAGAATCTATTAGGAAGTATTAAAAATCAGCTTCACGCTGTATCCCGCACACAACAGGGTAGGCATGGGGAACCTAGTGTAAGACACTCTGTTTCCCACTTTCTGCCGAATGCAGAGGCAAGTGGCAGAACTCAATGTTTACAGTCACAAATAAATAATAATTGAAAATATGTAAATTAAATCCCTCTGAGTTTCTAGCGCCGGTTTTTCTCAAATCTAAAGCAGAACCTTTGGAAAACCGGTGCTTAATTATTTGACGTTCAAAAAATTACTTAAGTTTAACTAAGTAGTCACTAAGTATTAAGTAACGACATAAGAAAAATAAACGTATTGTTTAGCTTTACTTCTCTGATTTCAACACGGCAATGTTTTCACAATACTCTCAGGTACTAGGCTTAGCTATTCAAGCGAGTTTGTCGTCAAGAGAGCCATATAGCACCTACAGCCTGAGCCAGATTCGATTGCTTAGCAATAAATTAAAGGATTAAAGTTTCAGTCCCAACTTAATTATTAATTAAATACTTTAAAAAAATACATTAACGCCCACTGGTCTATTTCTTTAGATTATTTATATTTTTTGTTATGAAATAAAAGTATAAGATGTAAAAAGTTTTTATTATAATTTTTCAAGGTTCCGAAAAAGATGGAATCTTTATAAGATGAGTTTGTTGTCCGTCTGTCAGTATGTTTGTCCTTCTCGCAGTACCATGTTTTCAAAATATAAAAGTCTTTAGACCCTTAGAGTACAGAAAAAAATAAACTAAGTCAACCCAATAAAAAAATATATTATACGCTTATTGCCGTTTTTGCCGCATTTTGTAAAGAAATTGGCGGGTAATTAAAACGACTCGCACTTGATGTATTTTTTTAAAGTATATTTAGGTAAATAACATTAGCCACATCAGTAAATAATTCTAACATTTCTGTTGACCGACGGAATTGTTTTAAATTTTAAATATATATTTTTTTTTATTTTAGACTTCGAAAAGTAAGCCCTTTTATTTCGGCTATGCCATTTAATCTTGTTGGTTTATTAATTAATAATAAATTTTATCTACATCTGCAATAAAGAAATGGATACTCACCAAATTCTTCCCAAAGACGTTTAAAGACGACATCGGGTTTTCCCTTTATCATGTGCAATCTCCCACCATACTTCCTAAACTGAACATCGAGATCGTTCAGAGCTTCCAGAAGATAACGCATACGGTTATATCCCACTACTTTGGTACCTGTGCAAAAAGAATAGAATATAGGTTATTTAATATTTCTGCTGAATTCTAGAGGCATTGCGGGTTTAGTAGCAAAACTCAACACCGCTCTTTGCCTCGACTCCAGAGCAAAGAAATGGAAATATAAATTTAAATAAATATTTTATTTCCTCGAGTGAGGATCGAACCCACAACCAGTCGGTTAACAGTCACACTTTGTGCCCCTGCGCCATGACTGGCCTCAGGACTGGTCATACAATATGATAGTACTATAGTACTATCGATAGATAGTAATATAGTAATAGTAGATATAGCACGGTAGGAAATCTCCACTTCAGCCCCGAATCCGAGACATTGCGCGTAGACTTATTTCTTTTCTTCTATGAATAGTCTTGAACTCATGAGTCCAGACGAAGCGCAGTGGCACAAGCCTGTGACTATAAGCGCGACAGGTTGTGGGTTTGATTCCCATTCGAAGAAATGAAATAATTAACATTGTCATTTTTTCGCTCTGGCGTCGAAGGAAAGGGCGGCGTGCAATGTCATCGGAATTCAGCGGAACGTGGAGGAACAGAAGTGTCTTAACGGGAACTAAGTGCCTTAACACTAGGTTCCCCTGTTTCCACTGCCTACCATGCTATATCCGCACATATAGTGAGAACCTAAAAAAACTCGTACAAAAAATATTAAACAATAAAATTACATTCTTTGGACATGTATATGTGTGTAATATAAGAAAAATAAAACAATAACTCTTACTCACCAGCAGTTTCTCCATCAAATATAAAGATAGGAAAGAACGGTACGCTTCTATCTTCCAAAGCACTCTGCAAGGATGGGTTGTCGTGCAGGCGGAGGCCGTGACGAAACCATAGCACGCTGCCACCAAGCATTTTTGCTCCTTCTAGAAATATTGTTTCTTTTATATTTTAAAATGAATATTATTAATAAGAATAGTTAACTTAGCTTCACGCTTTATTCCTAGTGAAAGTCAAAGAGTAATAATAATTATTAATAAGAATGAGGTCAGTCGCGTTCGATCCTCCGAGATGAAGAAAGAATTCAGATCTCGGCCGAAGAAATGAAATATTTATTTACATTTATATTTTCATTTCTTCACTCTAGTGTCGAGGCAAAGCGCGGCGTTGGGTTTCGCCACTCAATACGCAATGCCTCCGGAACTCGGCGGGAAGTGAGGTACGTAGTGTCTTAACACTATATTCCCTCAGCCTACCCTGCTGTATGTGGAATACAGCGTGAAGCTGATTAATAAGAATTTAATAAATAAGATTTAAAATTAATATTAATTATATTTCGCAATTTATACTTAAATATAAGACTGAAACTGATTGTATCATGGCGCAGTGAATGAAATGTGGCGATGAAATGTGAAACATTTTCATTTCTTCGCTCTGATAAGGGGCAAAGCGCGCCATTGAGTCCCGCCACAAAACACGCAAGGCCTCCAAAATTCGGTGAAAAGTGGGCAACAAGATATGTCTATATGGGAGCGGAGTGCCTTAATATTAGGTTCCCAGATTCGCCCAGGCACCCTGTGGCTTCGATTACTGTTCAGGGAACATTTTTTTTTAATTTCACCACTCAGGCGAGGAATGATAAAGCACGGCTATATTTATTCGACCCAATGCATTGGATCTCGGTGATAAAAGGATAAAATAGTGTCTTGACACTAGATTCCACTCTTTTCTGCTATATGCGCGTTAAAGCGGGACACAAAAAAACATAATATCAACCTAAACGAATAAGAACCTAGTAATATGTAATTACATTTATAACACACAAGGGCACAAGTATCAATTCTTCGTTATTAAATTAAATACGTATGTAGATAAACAATAAATGTTGTTTAAATAAAAAAACATTCGTGAACAGAGGCCAGTCGTGGCGCAGGGGCACAGAGTGTGACTCTAAGACCAACTGGTAGTAGGTTCGATCCCCACTCGAGGAGATGAAATATTTACTTAAATTTAAATTTCCATTTCTTCGCTCTGGTGTCGAGGCAAAGCGCGGCGTTGAGTTCCGCCACTCAACATGCAATGCCTCCAGAATTCGGCAGAAAGTGGGGAACGGAGTGTTACACTAGGTTTCCTTTGCCTACCCTGCTATGTGCGGGATACAGCGTGAAGCTGATTTATTTTATTTAATTAAAAAAAAAAACAATTTTCTTTGAAATAAAACCCAACATAATTAAATATTATAAATATCACGAAACTTATAAAAAAAACAACATTTTTTAATTAACATCCCCAACAAAAGGCTGAAGTTGGCTAACAAGCTTCCAACTGTTAACAACAGCAGCAATGTAGGTCAAATCAATATCTACAGCTACAGTAGGTACCTATCCAATTACGTTGTTTCATCCACCCGTCAAACGCATTCACAATACGTAACCAGCTATGCACCATATTATTCTATAAAGGAACCCATCTGGAGCTGATGGGAACGGAAACACGTGGAAGCGTTTCGTATAATCTCTATCTCTATATATAACTAGCGGCTCGCCCACGGCTTCGCCCGCTTAAAATACATGGTTAATGATTTAATAAGCACAATCGATTGACAACTATAATGACTTCTAATATGATTTTTTTTACGACATTGTCGTCAAAGAATTTTTGATTGTTTTAAATAAAAAAATACGACCATTGTTGATATTTGATATTTATAAAATATACATAAAGCTAATTATGTATTACACGTATATATTTTTGTAACTTTAT
>JAATLQ010031701.1:0-11873 GCA_013421005.1 Heliconius erato x Heliconius himera
TTTATCCGTAGAAGAAGAGAATGTTTTAGTATCGACGACGAAATTGTTATACCGTATAAAGGGAAAAAAGCAGAAAATCGACGTTAATATAACCCAAATAGACCTTGTAAATGTGGTTTCAAGAACTAAGTCAGAGCCGGTGTGTCTGGTATCATTTATGACTTCTTGCTCTATGCAGCAGATGACACTTTTAGAGGCTTCGCATTTACTGCAGAGGAAAAGACTATGTATGGGGTGTTGGAAGTAAAATAGTTTTAGCTTTATCTAAGACTACTA
Organism: Heliconius erato x Heliconius himera; assembly: GCA_013421005.1. Lineage (NCBI taxonomy): Eukaryota > Metazoa > Arthropoda > Insecta > Lepidoptera > Nymphalidae > Heliconius > Heliconius erato x Heliconius himera. The sequence continues at coordinate 277 of JAATLQ010031701.1, forward strand.
AGTCAAAGCATTTCAGTGAAAAATTTAGACAATTTCCCGGCAAAGCAAATAGAAAAAAAATGATATCTTAACGACCATGTAATGATATCCGCTATAACAAATATTGATATTGAAATATTGAAATATTGGTCGCAAATAACCGAATATCAAATGTGCAAGTACTGCAAAGCTGGCCAGGGACGTACTATGTGCACATAATGTAAGGTTCATCTTTGTTATGTGAAGAATTGAAGAGTTTTTTGGAGTATCAACACCGCAAGCAATAGGATCTCTGAATTATTTTGTAAAGAAAACATTGTTCAAGAAAGATTTATTTTACTAAACAATTTTACTTCCACCAAAATCGTTATTTTTATTAAAAATATGTTATTTACAATAATCTTTTAGTATATATTAAAAGCTACCAGTAACATTACAACTCTTCCAAAACATAGCAATGTATAGCATAATATACATTCTTAAAAATGCGATAATCACTACACGTGTAGCAGTGTATAGTATAGTATACATCGTGTTTTTCCAAAATTTTCATATCATGATTTTTTTATTTATTTTTTTGAGGTTCTTCATAACCCAAAGAAGCTACTTTTTTTTGCTTTTCTTAAAAAAATTTTTTTCCACGATAAGGGTTAATTATAAAATAAATTTCATTATCTTTATTTATTTTGTACTGTCGTGCGGTTAAATAGTGTCTCTGATGATGCTAATACTACGATTTTGATTTTAGCTAATATTTATATGAAATTTTATACCATTTTCGATTCCCTAATTTGGTTAGTTTCGGTTGAAAACGAGTGAAAACAGTGTACCATTAAATATGTTTAAACATTTTTTAAAGTGTTACTCTACATTTAGAAAAGAAAAATACTTATTGAGAAAACGTATAAAAAATTTAACGTGAATTCGAACCCGCGAAATTCTTTGGAAACCGTCCAAGCGCACTGTTCAACTGAGCCATACGTTCTTGTATGGTTAATGTTAATTCACTATGTTTTTTATTTGCCGAAATTTGGGGGCAGTGCTTATTGAGTACCGGATATAATCGCCGCGCTTTGCCTCGACAATAGGGCTAAGACATAAAAAAAATGTTAAATATGTAATTTCCTTGAGCAAGAGTCGAACCCACAACCTGTAGCGTTACAGTTACACATTGTACTCCTGCGCCATGACTGACCTCAAACACAAAAACATCGTAATCTTATTTATGGCTAATACATGATGCCATGACTTTGAACTTATGTCCTACGATCCGAATCAGGAGTTATTCATTACTATACAAGAAAATTAAATAAATCAGCTTCACGCTGTATCCCGCACACAGCAGCTGTAGGCAGAGAGCCTTTGGCCTCAATTGTATAATAAAAACAAAAACAATAGTATAATTAATTTGCAGATAATTATGTACGTATGCATGTATAGTATGAAGCCAGTCGTGGCGCAGCGGCACGAAATGTGACTATAAAACCGACGGGTTGTGGGTTCGATCCCCACTCGAGAAATGAAATATTTACTTAAATTTATATTTTCATTTCTTCGCTCTGGTGTCGAGGTTAAGCGCGGCGTTGAGTTCTGCCACTCAACACGCAATGCCCCCAGAATTTGGCAGAAAGTGGGGAACGGAGTGTTTTAACACTAGGTTGCCTCTGCCTACCCTGCGCGAAGCTAATTTTTTTTAATTATACCAGTTCAAATGTATTATATAAAAAGGGCCATTATAATAATATTAAAAATTCAATTACTTACCAGTTTTCCATCGACAACAGCTCGTCTAGACTAATCATATTAAAAAGCAATTCTTATTCATAGTAAACACTAGATCAGGATGTAGCTCTATAATGGATGATCCTTTCTAAAATTTCATAATATTTCAAGCAAAAACAGTTTTATATTATACAAATTTGTTAACGTCACGCTGTAAGCCGCACATAGCAAGGTAACCTAATGTAAATTGTCGAGGTATTGCGTATAGAGTGGCGGAACTCAACGCCGCGCTTTGCCGTATTACCAAAGTGACAAAATGAAAATATTAATAATAAATAATAATTCATTCCCCACGATCTTAACTTTAGTGTTACACAATCAATTTAGTGTATGTTTTTATGAATATATCTACATACATATTTTCTAATGCGGCCCTATTAAATAGGTATAAGTACAATTATGACATCAGAATAAATGTATTTATAAAAAAAATATATAGACTAAATTGATTTCCGACTAAATTTAATGGAAAACAAAAATTGCGACAAGAAACAAATAACATTTTTGAAAGAGATGAAGAAAGGACGGAATGCAAGATCAGTGTAAATGGTAAGATATTAGAACAAGTGAATGAAGCGGTATACTTGGGAAGTATGTTCAGTAGAGATGGAAGATACGAGATGGATGTGGAAAGGCGTATTGTTGCCGGTAACAAGGTTAACGGAGCCTTAGCTGCATTGATGAGACGGCGAAACGTCAGCACAGCTGCGCGTTTGGCCGTACACAATGCAGTTTTGGTACCGACTCTGTTATACGGCAGCGAAACGTGGGTATTACAGAAGAAGAATAAAAGAAAGATGAATGCTGTGGAGATGCTATCTCTTCGTAGGATATATGGAATCAGCTTACCTGATCGAATCCGCAATGAAGAGGTACACAGAATGGCAGGTACCAGCGAGGATGTCACGGTGAGAATGAAGAAGAACGTGCTCAGCTGGTTTGGGCACGTCGAACGAATGAGTGATGAAAGAATGGCAAAAAAGATTTATGATGGAAAAGTGAGTGGTAAGAGAGATAGGGGGAGACCTCGGTTGACCTTCGAAAACATATTATCAAAGATATTGGAGGAAGATCACGTAAAAAGCATGAGGACCCCCCGGAGGGCATGTATGAAGGGGTTGATTGCTTCTGTTGTTATTTGATTTTGTCAAATAACAACAGAGGCCGTCGTGGCGCAGTGGCACAAACGTGTAAACGTGTAGCTGTAATCGCGTAAAGGTCGTAGACCTTACAAAAACAAGTCAGAATAATATTTTTTTTATTCAAATATAAAATGTTTATACAACCATTGAGATTTGCTATTATTAAGGTACTTTTCCTTAAAGTACAATGATAATAGCGAAAACGTAAACAACAGATGTACGGGAAGAGGCCAAAACAAATTACAACTTTGAGTTGAGTTGAGTTGAACCAATTAACTTTCCGTTACAGCGAGCGAAAATATGGAATAAAATGAAAAACAGCCCACGGCCGCCTGAGTTTTTACACGGGAAAACTTTTAATTAAGGGATTAAAAATGACATTAGAGAGAGTTTCGAACAAGTTTTCCTTTTGTTCATCGCGTGTTTTCAAGAAAAAATATTATAGCGAAATACAATGATGGAACATTTTGTATATACAATATTAATAATGTTAATTAATTTTAAGATAAAGATAGAAGGTTCATAAAATGTTTAATAGTAGAAGATGTTTAATAGTAGATATTCAGCTACACGCTGTATCCCGCATGTAGCAGGTTAAAACACTCCGCTAAGCACTTTGCACCGAATTCTGGAGGCAATATGTCTTGAGTAGCTGAACTTAATGCTGCGCCTTACCTCGACACAACAGGGGAGAAATGAAAATATTAAAATATTTAATTTCTTCGAGTGGGAATCGAACCCACAACTTGCCGCATTAAATCCCTCGTCACATCTTTAGGCCCCGCTACGATTGCCGTCGATGTATAGCAGATTTTATAGCAAAATATTATCTATATATATAAAAGGACTTGTGCTGACTGACTGAGGTAAGACGCACGCAGAGCCGTAACCGCTGATGGTAGAAACGTGAAATTTGGGCAGATGTTTATTTTCATATTCTGGACATCCACTAAGAAGGGAATTTGAAAAATTTTAACCCTAAAGGGATGAAATAGGGGTTGAAAGTTTGTATGGATTTTTTTTTAATCTGTACCGATTTTTATAAAATTTGAAATTTAGACTCTTAAAAATATTTCATTGAACACGTGTTTCACGGTTTTTAAGAATTCCCCCCTAAGGGTTCAAATAAGGGGTTGAAAATTTATATGGAAAAATCTTTAAATTGCCACCCATTTTTATAAAAATTTAAATTCAGACTGTTAAAAATATTTTATTGAAAACGTGTTTCGTGTTTTGTGTTTTAGAATTCACTCCTAATAAGCGGGCGAAGCCGCGCGCGCCCTCTAGTCTATAATATATGAAATTATAATATGATTAAAATAGAATAGCTCGTGCCAAAACAACAAAATCCCGAGATTTAGAGTAAATAGGCTTATAATAACAATGCTATTACAAAACAAATTTCACGTTTGAATATCAATTTCACGTCCTTTATTTAAAGTTACGCTGTATCTTGCACACAGTGAGGTAGGCAATAGGAACCTAGTGTTAAGACACTCCGTTTCCGTCTCCAATGTTCCACCGAATTATAAAGGCATTGCGTGTTGAGTGGCGGAACTCAACGCCGCGCTTTGCATCCATATCAGAGCGGGAATAGATATATTAAATATGTAATTTCCTCAAGTGGGAATCGACCTAACAACCTGTCACGTTTACCATCACATTTTGTGCTACGCCACGCCACGACTGGCCTTAATTGTGTTTGAATCATTGAAATGAGTTCTTCAATTATATTACGCACATGAAAAGAAAAAAATATTTAATTCGCATTACTTTTCTGCAAAATATAGAAATATGGAAAGTTTTAATTAAAGATTAAACATTATTATATTTTTCGTCCTGAAAACGTTGGCTTCCTAAAGTATTTTTTATTCAGTATATAATAATATTATGGATTTTTCACGTGGAGATGTCTTCTTGTTGCTGGGTTCTTGAGCGATTACTTGGCTAAGGTAATAACATCGAGTTTTCTTTAACAAACTTTCTAATCAGCTTTTTACAAGATGGGATGATTGTTTATAGCTCATTTTTTGTTTAATATTTATTAAAGTCTTCATTGTTGAGGCCAGTCGTGGCGCAGGGGCACAAGCGTGTGCCTGTAATAGGTTGTGGGTTCAATTTCCTCTTGAGGAAATGAAATATTTAACATTTTCATTTCGTCGATCTGGTGTCAAGGGAAGGTGTTGTGTCACTCAAAGCAATCCATGCAGCCCGCCTCCAAAATTCGGCGGAAAGTGGAGAGCAGAGTATCTTAACAATAAATCCGTCTGTCTACTCTACTACATGCGGAATACAGCGTAAAGCTGAAAAAAAAGGAAAAAAATCTTGATTTTATAAACATTAAATCACCTAAATTGTGCCTGGAGCCTACTAACTAGGCCTCAGGCATCTATATTTACTATCGCATAGGTCTCGCTCGTATCTGGGGGAGTTGTTGAGATAAGGGCCAACGTGAAATATTATTGTTCTTAACTTTCCGCTTACTCAGAGATTATTATTGTTAAAACACGATTTTGCGAGTGAAGTTAAAGGGAAAAAAACTAAAACAAGATTTATTGGACGCTTGATAAATATATATATATATATATATATATATATATATAATTTTTTATCAGCTTCACGCTGTATCACACACGCTGCAGGGTAGGCGGAGGGAACCTAGTGTTAAGACACTCCGTTTCCCACTTTCCACCAAATTCTAGAGGCTTTGCGTGTTGAGCGGCGAAACTCAACGCCACTCTTTGCCTAGACACCAGAGCGAAGAAACGTAATAATAATAATAACACGAAATATAAATATTTAAATTGTAATTAATTCTAAATGGGAAAAAAATCTCTTCATATTAAAATCTCATTTCTAATAATTAAGGCACTAACAACAGATTGAAAGGAAAAAAAAAATGAAAGCGGGAGGCACTTCAATCTTATTCTTATTCAAATGAGTTTTGAATAAAGTATACGATACTTTGATGTTACGTTGTTATGCTTCCCTAATATTTCTTTAATCCAAGTATATTAGAAGTAAAAATGAATGTTTTAATAATAATAAATGTGAATAGTAATATTTATTTCTTAGCTTTTATGTCGTCGTGACGGTTGCGGGTTCGATACCCAATTCAGGGATTTAAAAATATTAAATCAGCTTTACGTGTTAAGACACTCCATTCTCCACCCAAATCTAGAGGTATTACGTGTTGTGTGGCGGAACTTGCCGCCGCGCTTTGCCTCGACGCCAGAGTGAAAAAAATAAATATAAATTTAAATAAATATTTCATGTCCTCGAGTGGAGGATCGGACCCACAACCAGTCGGTCTTTGTGCCTCTGCGCCACGACTGAACTTCAATACAAAGATAAATTGTATCTCAACGTTAAACCCAAAAACAAAATGTTTTTTTTTTCTGTTTTCTTTACTATAGTAAAACTAGTATCAATTTACTTATTTAGAAAACGTTTAAAAATTTTAACGTACACACATACGTTGAACGTATGGCTCTGTGGTCAGAGCGCCTGGTCAGTTTCCAGGAGGCGCGTTTTCTACGTTCAAATTTTTATACGTTTTCTAAATAAGTATTTTTCTTTTCTAAGTGTGGATTAACACTTTAAAAATGTTAAAAACAGTATCAAATTTCCAAATAAAGCTTTCGAAAATGATAATTTTGCTTACTGTTGTATATTAATGATGTTTAAACTTTTAAAACACACGTTTCCCAATTTAGTTAAGCGTACATATATATTCCTTTGACCCTATTACAGTGTAAATTAGTTACTGATGGATAGGTTGTTTTATAAATAAACCTAGTAATTACACGAAATTAATTGAATATGCCGCATGAAAAACCAATTTCATTATAAATGTATCGCATTCGTATAAACCGCGGTAATGTTGAATAAATATATTATTTAGTCGTGTGTTTACAATATGTTGGTAATACTCGTAGTAGGGCTATATTTTGTAATGCAACCATAAAGTGAATAGTATTAATATTAGTTTTAATATTAAATACTTAATAATATTTAATTTTATTTATTAACCAACGTACAGGCTATTACTTAAATGTTTAAAAAAAAAAAAAAAATTTGCTTCACGCTGTATCCCGCACACAGTAGGGTAGGCAGAGGGAACCTAGTGTTAAGACACTCCGTTCCCCACTTTCTGCCGAATTCTGGAGGCATTGCATGTTAAGTGGCAGAACTCAACGCCGCGCTTAACCTCGACACCAGAGCGAAGAAATCGAAATATAAATTTAAGTAAATATTTCATCTCCTCGAGTGGGGATCGAACCCACAACCAGTCGGTTTGCAGTCACACCTCCTGCCGCTGCGCCACGACCGGCCTCACTTAATAAACTTAAATGTTTATTGATGCAAAAATGCAAAATAAGCGTTTTTTTTTATTATATTTTCAGGCAGAGGGCATTTGAGAGCATCTGGGAACCCGGTGTTAAGAAATTCCGTTTTAATTGAGACACGTCCGTTTCCCATTGAGTTTGTCCCACTGAATTCTGGAGGAATTTTGTGTTGAGTTGAGGAACTCAACACCGCGTTTTCCCTCGTTACCGGAGCCAGGAAATGAAAATATTTAAAATTTTATTTCCTCGACTGGGAATCGAACATACCACCTATCACGTTTCTCAATTTATTTTCTGCCGTTTTTTGCTATTTTATTTTTATCAATTGATATTTTGTTTAACACAGTGGAAGACAGTGTACTATCGCACATAGTGCGTCAGTTGACTCCAGCAAAAATTGGCGGCTCTGTGGTACTGCGTTGCGAAGTGTCACCCCAGTTCGGCTTAGCTGATATCACGTGGCTGCAGGATGGCCTGCCTCTATCTTCAGGGTATATGGGAGCTGGTATGTTGAAAAATCTATATTAATATAATAAAGCGGAAGAGGTGGTTGTTTGTTTGTACAATCGCTAAGATTTCAGGATCTACTGGTTCGATTTTTTTTTATTTTATATGAAAAGAACATTCTTCAGGAGTGCTATAGGCTATATGTGATTATTGTGTGATATTAAGTCTTAGTTAGCCTTAAGTAACGATTTACAAATAATAATGAACGCCATCGAATTGCTTTAAGTGCGTGCGCTGCAAAAATAGTTAAATATATGTCAGTACATTGTATGACAAAAATATTCTATTTTATTAGTTCTAAAAAAAAGTCCGCGACGCCGCAAATCTAACTCTCATAAATAAGTCACAATAAGGCAATTTGTGACAAAAAATAATTGAAAATTGCAGGATATGCCAGCGATTTTTATTTGACATAGATATTGAAACTTACGGCCGAAATCTCCATAAAAAAAATAATGAAGATAAGTCTCGGCTTTTATAATTTCCACGTATAATTTTCGAGAAAATGTAAAATTAAAATAATTCAACGCTATGTATATGGCCGCAAGCCTAGGTTCGACTTGCGCATGGGGCGCCCTTGCCGCCGATTACATCCTCTAAAGCAGTCACGTAGTGCTTGCACTTTCTAAGAATTAAAAAAATAAGTTATTCATGATTTAAAGTATCAATCTATTGGCAAGTGCAGCATAATAAAAGTAATATAGGTGATGTGCGGGCGAAGCCGCGAGTGGGCCGCTAGTCTTTTATATACTCATATAGTCACTTCATATATTTACATTACTCTCTTTTTGTTTGCGGAATAAGTAAAAAAAATATAAATAGTTATGCTTCGTACATTCTGTTTCTGAGACCAGTCGTGGCGCATGTGCATCAGCGTGCGACCGTAAACGCGACAGGTTGTGGATTTTGTTCCCACTCGAGGAAATAAAATATTTGATTTTTTTATCTCGTCACTCTGGTAACAAGGCAAAGCGGCGTTGAGTTCCGCCAATCAACACGTAATAATTCCAGAATTCGACGGAACGTTTGTTTGTTTTTGTTCCTCTAGTTTATATTAATGTACATCGTAAGTAATATCCTAGAGACCCGATGGATATCGGGCGCGGGCGGTTTACTACTTGGCGCGGACCTCACGCAGGCTGACTTACAAGCTGAATATTCGTGTTTGGCTCTCGACACTCCGAGCCCCACGCTGAAACTGACAACAGATGGTACGTTTACTTTATTATAGTGCTTTGTATTTAGAAAACGTATAAAAATTTGAATAAAGCGGGACTCGAACGTATGGCTTAGTGGTCAGAGCGCCTGGTCCGTTTCCAGGAGGCGCGGGTTCGATTCCCGATGCGTTAAAATTTTTATACGTTTTCTAAATAAGTATTTTTCTTTTCTAATGTGGAAACTGGAACACTTTAAAATTTTTTATAATATATTAATACATTGTACTATATTATTTTTTTTAGCTTGACGCTGTATTTCGAACATAATAGGGTGGGCAGAAATCGAGTGTTAAGACACTCCATTCCCCATTTTCCTCCGAATTCTGGAGGCATTGCGTCGTTAGTTGCGAAACTAAACGCTCCTTTTCAGTTGTCTAAAATTCTATCATAATGTTCGAATTTAAATCATAGATAATTAATAACTAGAATACCGACTACAAAACAAGTAGACTTCTTGTAAGCTTAGTCGTACTTTATGATAATGAGTTGTATAGTATGATTTCCGCCACTCAACACGCAATGAATCCAGAATTCGGCGGTGAAAAGGGAGCGGAGTGTCTTAACACTAGGCTCCCTCTGTCTACCCCGCAATATGCGGGATACAGCGTGAAGCTGAAAAAAAAAATAAAATAATGTTGTGTAATAACTATTGTCAGCGTTCTGCATCATATCTAAAACTAACCTATAGACCATATTGTTTTTAACTTTTGTTTTGTCGAGCAGACAGCACTTGGCTGGAAAACATCGAAGTGAATAACGTAGAAGCTCGCTCTGGAGATACGGTTTTACTTCCATGTATTTTGAGACATATCAACAAACATACTATAACGTAAGTATGAGTTATTTTTTATTAGTAAATATTAACATAGGAAATTTTATATATATGGTAGTTTTAGAACTATAAATAAGAAAAAAAAATTTTGCAAAGTACTACAAACAAGAATGACCGTGAAAAGCTAAAAAGTGATTAATATTCGATAATATATATTTTTTATTTTTAGTATCACGCTGTATACCATTACTGTATCCCGGAGTAGGCAGAGGGAACCTAATGCTAAGGCTCCGTTTCCCACTTTCTACCAAATTTTCGAATTGTTGCGTGTACAATTCAACGCCGCCTTATGCTTTGTTACCAGAGCGAAGAAATGAAAATAATAAAATAAATAAATCAGCTTTACGCTGTATCCTGCACATTGCAGGGTAGGCAGAGGGAACCTAGTGTTAAGACACTCCATTCCCCACTTTCTGCCGAATTCTGGAGGCATTGCGTGTTGAGTGGCAGAGATCGACAACCTTCGCGTGCCACATGCTTGTGACACTGAGAGTTGATGGCTATTCTATTTGAATTCACAATAAAGAAAATGCTTACAAATATTCAGTACAAAATTAAATCATCAGTTGGCAGCGACAGGAAGCAAACGGCGTGTGGGTGTCGGCGGGTGAGGGAGTCGTACGCGGCGGTACGCTGGTGCTGCCGAGCGTACGCTCACACCACGCTGTACGATACGCGTGCTCGCAGGGGACTGAGTCGTCCCCGCGGGTTATTGTACGACTGGTTGTTTTTGAACCTTTGACTGTTACTGTTACTCCAAATCCTTTGGTTAGTATCTTTTATAATATGATAATTATGTACGATACATATTGTTTTTTAGATTCCGTACCTCAGCAGGTTAAAGCGGAACCTTTATAGGCCTTTATATCCTATAAATTGAGAATCCTATATATTTTCCGTAGACGAATAATGGGACTAGGAGATAGCAAGAATTGAGAAATACAGTACAATTAAAAAAAAAATCAAATATTGAAATTTATATTGTTCTGATACACAGATAAAACTATTGAATTTTTCTGATATACAGATAAAACTATTACAAATCTATAAATGTAGGTAGAAAATTCTACAAAATGTGTGCATATACGTTCATATACATAAGTTTATCATTTTATAAGTTGTCCTTCCCGTTGGTCTACAATTCTAAAATTGGTACGGAATCCCCATTCGGTTTCCGAAACGCACATGACCGATATTCCATCTGCTATATATTTTAGATTTTTCTTATTTCTTATATTTTGTTACGCGCCACCCGGCTGTCGGCAACTCTCGCGTAGCGTCGCCGAGCGGTCGGGAGGGGCTTGGCGGGAAAGGAGTGACGCGCGCTTATAATGTCAAATTTGGGCGGGAAAATGTTTTGGTTGGAGTGAGCAGTACAGTGAAATATAATTTTTATATAAATTATACAATATTAAATTATTGTATTTTACTAAGTAACGATTTTATAGAAACTGTTTTTAATGGGAACAAATTGGTTACCTAAATACAGCTAAATCTCTTCTCTATATATAATAAAAGGATAGAAAAGTCAATTCTGTACATGAAAGATGTAAAAAAAATAAAAATTAGGTCGGTTTATATGTCGATTATAGAACCTAAAAAACCACTCAGTAGAATTCTTGTCTGTCTGTCTGTCTGTCCGTCTGTCTGTCTGTCTGTCTGTCTGTCTGTCGGTTTGTTTGTTCGTCAATCACGCAAAAACTACTGGACAGAAATTGATGAATTTTTACATGGTATTAGCCTAGGGTCTCAAGGTACATTTTTTTTTGGTTTCATTCCGAATTTCATT
>JAATLQ010031702.1:0-11887 GCA_013421005.1 Heliconius erato x Heliconius himera
GGTTCAGTAGTTTCAGAGAAAAATGCGGACAACAATATGTCGACAGACAGACAGACAGACAGACAGACAGACAGACAGACAGACAGACAGACAAGAAATTCAAAAAAAATCTTTTTGCTTTCTATTAGTCTTTTTAAGTATCCCTCTATCCATTTCAGTCAAAATTACTAAATGTACAGACAAAATATTTTTACTGTCTTATTATATATAGAGATAATATTTTCCACAATTTGTGAGTTGAATAAAATATATAATAATATGGCGATGTATATATATTATTATGAAACATTGATGTAAACGTAAGTTGTATAAGACGAGCCCATCTTATTTTTAATCTTAGTTTATGAAATTATCCGAAGATTAAAGTATAGGGATTATTATTCAAAGTCGTGTCTTGATAATTTGTTGCCAAATTTTATATTTTTATATAAAACTACGTACGTCTAAGTAACATGACATTTAAATTGTGTAAAAAAAGAAAAAAATGATTGATGTTATTTGTAAAACGCCAGAGCCATCGAAGACCAAACAAAAAATAACAAAATTCTTAATATATTGCCCCTAAGATTAATAAACAGTAACTCTAGTACTAACTCTGAAATCAAAACATAATTTTCACAATCGCAAACTTAGCGCTATAACTAAGTTAATATCTAGATATAGTACTTATAATAAAATAACTGTTTCGTAAATCTTGTTTATGCTTAACTTCTCATACCTGAATCTTTCTCTATGCCTCGGGCTGCCAAATAATATTACCGATACAGCACGGAGTAGTGTTGTTTAGCGCTATGATTACATCACAGTGCTAGAGTACACACGATTTGTAATATATTTAAATTAGATTTACATTTTTATACTCGGTGGTAACTTCCGCCTGATATTGATGTACGAGATGGTTGTGGATTCGACTTCATCGGTGGGAATATATATTAGTAGTTTTTAACTTTACGCTGTATTCCACACAAAGCAGGGCAAAGGAATCTGGGAACCTAGTATAAAGACTCTTTTTCCATTAAGACACTTCCGTCCCCCACTTTCCGCCGAATTCTGGAGGCATTGTATGTTGAGTGACGAAACTCAACACCAGTTTTCGTAGGAATCAAACCCATAACCTGTCATTTATAGTGATACGCTTGTGTCCACGTGATACGACTGGCTTGAAATATTTCCGACTAGCATCAAAATATGTTGGTACATTGTTTACATTTATAAATATGTATATGTAACAACTGCAATAAAGGCTAGAGGATATTAAATAAAATGTTTATTAAGCTGTTAGACGCTATCGTTCAGTGACATCTCTCATTATTCTAGAACAAATTAAATTATATTTTAAAGTTAATATACATAAAGTTCAAAATGTATAAGCGGTACAGATAATAATTAGCCTGTAATTTCAAAATCATAATATTTTACGGTCCTTAATAAAGTAAGTTATATTTAATAATTCTATTACTTGTTAATTGTTATGAGAAATTGTGACAATAACAATAAATTGAATCTTTTATTGATTGAAACATTTAAATCGCGATTTAATTTAAACAAAGTTTAGTAATAAGTAGATATAAATATGTGAGGCCGTCGGAGCGCAGTGGAATAGTGTCTGACTGTAAACGCTTTGGTAGTGGGTTCGAATTAAAATTACCTACTTTGATTGCGTTATCTATATTCCCCTTTTTAGTAACGCAAAGGGCAAACGTCTGCCACTTAACATATACCTATTGTGCTGATAGGCAAAGGGAACCTACTAGTAAAACAAACCATTTTCCAAATTCCGCCCAATTTTGAAACATTACATTTTAAAACCAAAATAGGAAAATCAAAATAATTTGAATATAATCGTTGAGGCTCGAACCCACAACCAACATGGGTGTAGTATGTCACTGTTTCAACGTACCATGATGGCCTCTAGCAAGTTTATTGTTTACGTAATCTATGTAGGAATGTGCAGTGGTCAGACAGTACAAATAAGGCATAAGACTATAAAGGAAGCAAAACGGTATATATAAAGAAATAATTATGGAATAATAATAATAATAATTTAATATTTATTAATTTTCTTTCAATGTATTTATTAATATAAGTATAATCATTAAAATAGTATATTAAACAGTGAACTAGCTTCACATCGCCCTTTGAGCTAGGACTAAAACGGGAAAAAATTCTCTAATTGGGAATCAAATTCACAACCATCGCGTTTATAGTTAGATGCTGGAACGCCACGATGTGCATATTACGGTTCAATTTAGCCTCGACATAATTATTTGATGATCTATAATTAAACGATAACAGTAAAAACGACATTCCTTCCGATAGAAACTGTCTCTAATTAAGATTTTCTTAATTAGAGAACTATCTTAATATAAATTAGTCACTAAAATTTTATATTTCGATATACGTATGTAATTACAGATAAGTTGGAGATGCATAAAATTTAATTAAACAAGATATCATTGTAATAAAAAAACCGAAAAACTTATAATACAATGTATTTTTTATGTTGTTTGCAGAATTTAAAATGAAACGAAGTGACTAGTCACATTAGTTCATATTGTAAAAAATGAAAAAAATATAAAATATGTTTAGGATATACTACTGATGAGATAGCGAAAATTTTGGGCTTTACATATCAAAATAATATGCAAAGTTGAACATCAGGTCTGAGAGATATATCGTATTGCGCCGGAAGGACTTCCTACGATATTTTTTGATTATTATAATTTCTTTTTTTTTAATTAATTCTTTCATTAAAAAGATATTCAACTGCAATTTATCTAAATCAAGTGAAATAGAAACAGTTTTATTAATAAAAAAAACGTACAACCTCTGACACAGTAAATAAAACTATAAGCCATTATTAAACAATATCGATAACGATAATCGACACACAATTTCGCATAACCTTTATAATTAAGTGTTACGAAACAACATTATCGATATTATCGTATCACTAGTACATCAGATAAGATTGGCTCTAGCAATATTTAACCCGAGATAAATAGGATTTCCTTTTGGATAACAGGTATTGGAAAGCGAGAGTGGGCATTCGCAACTCAGTTTTGAGCAATGGCCCGGCCAGTGCTTTATCAGTGGGTGTACAGAGTATCCTCTGTGGTCGTATTTCCCACGGAACTTGAATTGACGTTGCGAGACAAGAGGAATAAGTTAAAATTATTATTTTCCTGTTAATTATAATTATGTATACTTGTTGTAGAGGCCAGGCGCGGCGCAGCGGCACAAAGTGTGACTGTAAAACCGATTGGTTGTGGATTCGATCCCCACTCGAGGAGATGAAATATTTTTTTAAATTTATATATCCATTTCTTCGCTCTGGTGTCGAGACAAAGCGCGGCGTTGAGTTCTGCCACACAACACGCAATGCCTCTAGAATTCGGCTGAAAGTGGGGAACTAAGTGTCTTAACACTAGGTTCCCTCTGCCTGCAGTGCACCCTGCAGAGTGCGGGATACAGCGTGAAGCTGATTTTTTTTTATGTATATTTGTTTTTGCTTTTTACATTTGTGGCGCTGTGAGACAATGTCAAATTGTAAATGCGATGACTTTGGATTCGATCTGCATTGGGGAATGAATTATTTATTTTAATTTCCACTGACAATGAATTCGAATGGAGTAGCACTTGTTGTCTTAACTTTAGGTTGTCTTTGTCTACCCTACTATACGAGTATGTAGGATAAATCGTGATTCTTCGATCGATCTTCTAAACATACCTAGAGAAACTACTTGAAAAACTACAATTAATTTGTGTGATGGTAAAATACTATGTACTTAAGTTCAAAAAAATACTAATGCTTGAAAATGTCAAATCCCAGACAGACTATATAAGCGATTAATCGGCTTAAAATAATTTTATTTAAAATCAATGGAAACTTTTGGAAGAACATTTTTGACAAAAAAATTACAAATAATTGTTATTTATAAAATTTAAAAGTAGATACATGTGTACATTAATAAAATTATTTATATTTATATGAGAAACAAAGTTTCAAGGAAGTGACCACAATAGGTGAAATCAGCGGTTTTCTATGTAGAAAGTGTAACTAAATATAAATTTCATATAAATTTTCTAGATCATATACTTTTAAACTGACATGTTGTGGGTTCATGTCTCTGAAATTATTAAAGTAAAGATAGTATGACATATAATGTATGTACCTATTTCCATATTATTCATCTAGTCAAAACGCGGCGTTGAGTTTCGCCACTCAACACGTATTGCTTGGAATTCGGTCCGAAGGTGGAGTGGCTTAACACCAGGTTCTTTTTGCCTACCCTGATGTATGTACCCTATATATGTATATCCGAGGCCAAATATGAAACTCCAAAAAAAACATGTAGTGTATATTCGTTATTATTTTTTAATTTCATTCCCAATTGTAAAGCATTTAAGAAAATATGTTTCTTTTTTAGTAAAATTGCTTAAAAACAATTTGGTATTTTTTTTAAGCAATTTTACTAAAAAAAAAACATTTTCTAAATTTTATTGACGGAACCATCGGATAACGTTTATTTTTTGTAATAAACAACATTAATTATATCAAAGTCTCAAATCTTAGATATAATCTATGTGAAACGCATTACAGTTTTAAAACTGCTTAAGCCTTTTCACCATGCCAGCTATGTGAGGAATGCAAACGGTGTCACTCACGTTATTCAAGATGTCTTAGAAGTGTTCAAACGGCGCCACGCTTAGTTGGTCGAAATTAACATATTCCACTAAGTATTACTGATTAAGAGGCTTTGCCTGTTGATATTTTTGATGGATAGGTGTTTTTGTGTTTAATCGTCTTTTTTGTGGTATACTTTAATTAAAATAAAATAATGTTAATGTAATTTCTTTTTTTTTTCTATACATGGTTGTATAGTACTTACAAACTCTTTAATTTTATAATATTAGCATAGGTAGATTATTTTACACCGAAATAAAAGAAATATATAGGAATATATAACATTTTTTAAATAGATATTGTTGTTTGTTCTTAAATTTGTAGGTACTATGCTAGCTAAAAATAATATTATTTTGTTACTATCTTTAACACATTATACCGGTATCTGACCGACCGCTGACGGTTGCATTAATTACCCCAAATTTTACTACATCTCGTGTATGCCGCCATGTTAGATAACCGTATCTATAAATAACAACATGTTTGTTTACTAAATAAAAACAACTATAAAAACACCCACATTTCCAAATTAACCATAATAGCTGCGGCTATTAAAATTTCAGTAATCACTAATCATTATAGTTTTATTGCGCTAATTTCGATCAAAGATATCAATATGCAATTATAACTGTACCCGGTGGGTGGTGCCAGTATAAAATATCGGATATTAGTCATTGGGTCATTATTTATTATCTGTGCTGTCATTATGACAGATAAAATGGCGGGAATTGACTGATATGATTTATTTTATTTGCTTTTTGAAATATTGCTTTAATTTTTTTTCGAATGTGTTCTCGAAAATGTTGTAAATGATAATAATTGGTTTTTTAATATAATCACCTACTTTTAGTAACCTACAGTTGTTATTTAAATAATATTGTTGGTGTACTATATTTGAAAGTTATGTGGCGACTAATAAAATAATATGAACAATACTGAAAATATGTTAATTATAAATTGTAATTGTATTATCAGTCAGTCCTCAATATAAGGTAAAAGCTTGTTTATATATTTATTTAAAACAACAGCCAGCCAGCCGTCAATAACCACATAAAATTTCATCGCCATTTAAAAAAGCGGTTCGGAATGCAGTAGGTATCCGATTTTCGAATCATCTGTCACCGTGGGAGACTCGTGAACACGTGTGGCGACGCGCACGCGCTTCATTTATAATTCGGTGTATTGTGCTTTAAAAAACAATGTTTTATTTACAACTTTATAAGTTCTTTCACTTTTGCGAATATATGAATTAAATTGATATACAGTACGGTGAACAAGTCAGATAGAAGATAGTGTTAAGACACTCTGTGCTCCTCTTCCTGCCCAAGTTTGACAGTGCCAACTAAGTGGCGAAACTCAACGCCGCACTTTATCTTACCGGAGCGGAGAATGAAAATAATTTATTTCTACGTGTAGCAATACACATCCCGAACCACGAACGTCTCAGACACGTATCTCGCTACGGTCTTTAAAATGATTATAATTTATAAACATAAATTTGAATAATACTTTAAAATATAATAAAAATTATAGACATTGTATTGATACATATATAATTTCCTTGCTCTGGTAACGAGCCAAAGCCCGGCATTAAGTTCCACTACTCAACGCAATGCCTCAAGAATTCGGCGGAAAGTTGAGAAAGGAAGTGTTATGGGAAACGAATTGTCCTATCTATATTCCCAGGTTCTCGCTGCCTCCCCTGCCATTTGCGGGAAACAGCGTGATGCTAAAACAAGTAGGTGCATTGTACAAAAACGAAATAAAAAATCAATAACAGAATAAAACACGCACTGCCATATTTCATTATATCGTGCTAATTAATAACCCTTCTTTATAGTGACGTAACCGCGCGGGGAGTTAATGAAGAAGTGTATATTTTATAATTACGCACGCAATGCACGAATACCTTTTTACTTTAGGTTAAAAAAGAAAAAGTTGTTGCGTTTGCGCTTTTTTTTTAATATTATTTTTATGAGATAAAATCGAGTTTTATTTTCCAATGTCTGGCCTTTTTTAATCATTTGTCTATTAGATATTTTTAATGAGGGGTATAAAACCCTGATAATTAATAACTACAAAGGATATGTAGTCCTCATACAGTTATTTTAAATTTAATATAATAATTTTTATTTTAATAAGGTATGAGACATTCATTTTCTCTACACTGTTCTGTTTATTTTCTTATTTTATGGCTTTTATGCGTGCCAGTAGATCACAGTATATTTCGCCAATGTCACGTATAATGGAGAAGACTTCTTGTATACTAGTATTTTACCACTAACTGTGCCTACTGTCAAATATCACGTAAGTACTAATATATTAAGACTATTACAATAAAACAATATTATGAATATAGCTTTTTCCAATAAAATTTATGAAAATTAATTTCATAAATTTTATTGGAAAAAATTCAACATTGCAAAGTTGTTAGTAATAGGCTTAAATATAACCGTTAACTCTCATTAATATTCATTAGTTATCTCTACAGATACTACAGGCATGTGAGCATCTTACTTTAGACACTAACTGGATACTGTTGATAAAAAAATAATATATCAGCTTCGCGCTGGGTAGGCAGAGGGAACCTACTGTTAAAATACTCCGCTCCCCATTTTTCTCCGATTTTTTCAAGGCATTGGCATTGAGTGTTGAGTGGCGAAACTAAACGCTGGGCTTTTTGTCTTGGTGCCAGAGCGAAGAGATGAAAATATTAATAAGTAATCATTCATTTTCTCGAGTGGGGATCGTGCCCACAACCATCACGTTACAGTCACAACCTTGTACTCCTGCGCCACGACGGCCTCAAAATGAAATGAGTCCACTGTTGACAATGATTTGTAATATCACTTAACATAAGAACCTATATAGTCCACATTTTAAAGGAACCAGGAAATTATATTTTATATGTGTTTAAAAATAATATTTCTTATTTATTTGTCACTTGCCATTAAAGGTACGATATTATTCTTTAATTATGTATTTTTTTATTTATTTAATTCCAGTTTTTGCTATCTGTATTTATAATTTCATTATACTATATTATCTGTAGATTATTTTAAATATTACGTAAAATTTATTAAAGAACACTCTTTATGAATATAAACTTCACTCTATGAATATAAATCAATGGTTTCTTACAAATAAAATGTAATGTTTTATATTGGTAACTGTAAATTATGTTGATTGGTGTAACTTATCGTTTTATGTGTGATCAGTCGATACGTACAAATCGATTTTTAAATTACAATCGATTAAAATATAGGTAATGTGTCGAATTTTATCTTTCTTTATTTATGATATGAAGTTAATTATACAGTAATATTTAACTCCATAAAGATCAAAGTAATGTAGTATTTTATTGGTCAGATGACAATAACTCATCGTTTACGAAAGAAGTATCTAATTAGGTTACGAATCGATTTTTTCTCTTTCTTTCTACATTTGACATCACTATTTAATTTTAATTTATTTACAAATGGAAACCAAAAATAACTCTCGTACATTGCAATTTTCGTTTATTTAATTTTCATCAATTAATAAACATTTTTATTCTTATGCGGAGAAAAAAATCTTTAAAAAAAAGCGAAATGTTTTAATCTTCTGCCATATGCAGGATAGACAAAGACAGGACAAAGGACAGAACCTAGGCGAAAAGTGAGGAACAGAAGTATCTTTATTAAAACAGAGTGTCTTAACACTCCCAGTTTCCCTTACAATGTTTATTATATTTAAGTTTTCAAATCTTTCGTTATCTCGGTTAGGCCATTTTTACATCGACTTAAATTTTAATATTTAATAAAAAATGAAAAGATCTCTAGAACAGCTCCGGCCAGTACCAGTTGTTAAGTTAATAATGCCATCAATTATTATTACTTATTCACAGACTTGCAACTTGCAGGGAATAACTCGAATGAAAACTAGTAGAATCTTGAACGCATCGATATTATGACCATATTTTGAATATTTATAGGATTATATAAATATTTAAGTGTAATTTAAAGTGACTTTAAAAAACATAAATGTTACTTAATGTTCTAGAAGACAAAATTACATCTTTGTGACATGATTGGAGGCCTGATTGTATGTTATTATATGTTATGTGATATTGTGAGTATTTACAAAATTTACAAGAAGGAATATTTATACGTACGAATATTTAATAATTTCACGCTCTATCCCGCACGTAGCACTTTAGGCAGAAGTAATCAGTTTAGGAAAAATAGTGTTAAGACACCCTGTTTACCTTAGAATATTTCCGTTTCCCACTTTCCGCTAAATTAGTAAGTAGTATTTATATTTAAACTATTAACTAACTTAGTCTGACTGTAAACGTTGTTTTAGTTTTGATTAGCACTCAGGGAAACGAATATAGGCACTTCCACATTCCGATAACAAGACAAACCGCGGCGTTATTTTCCGTCATTCAACAAAGTATATCTCGAAACTTAGCCGGGAAATGGAGAACAGAGTTTATTAGCATTCTGCTTACAAAAAGTAATAACATATCCACAATAATATCTAAAAGGAGTGTCTATAAGTTTACTATGTGACTTTATGTTGTAACCCTACAACATACAACTTTTTTAAACATGTGAAGAAATAAATTATCGTTTTCACTAGTTCGAAAGTACATAATATCGGCGCCGGCGCCGGTGATGTAGGCGCCATTTCGACGCGGGAAAACGATGCTACAGATTATACTCATGTCTTGTCAATTTTTAAAACATGGCAAGCAATGAGTTAATCATTCAGCCAGAAATTTAATTGTCTTTATAGATAAAAAATTTATATAAATTTGAAATATTCTAAATAAATTTCCATTTCTATAATAGTTCTTGACATTTTAACAATTTAGTGTAGTTATTTTTTGTGCAATGCATAAATTTAATATACGATAATAAATATAACCTTCTGAGTTACACGCTTTGTCCCGCAAAGTAGGACAAACACGTTAGACAAACAGAACCTAGTGCGAAGACACTGTTTTACACTCTCACTAACGGAACCCAGCGCCACAGGTTGTCAAAGTGGGCAACATAGTAAAGTATTCTGCCTCCTCTACTCACCGCAAAAACTTAGACTACGGGTACGAGTAGCCATTACTAAAAAATAATATAAAATTAGTTATCATAATTACTTGCCACAAATTATAAACATCTTTATATTGAACATGTGACTTTCCCACTGTTCAAATCCGTCACATTAATGCCATAGAGCACGCCCGCCTATCAAGTATTGTCCCTAGCAATTGCGCTTTCACTTAATCCTACACTTTTGCATACCATTTTCCTTTTGAACCTATAATTGTAGATTTCTTTTAATTATTTATTGTGATTCTAAGACAGTTTACTACTTTTTTTTTTAATTTTTAAAGTGTTATTCCACACTTAGGAAAGAAAAATACTTATTTATGAAAACGTATAAAAATTTAAACGCAGCGGGACTCGAACCCGCGCCACAACAACATAAATAAGTTGTAACAATCGTATAAAAATTTCGACGCAGCTTGGCGAGAACGCATGGCTTAGTGGTCAGAGCGCCTGGTCGGTTTCCAGGAGGCGCGGGTTCGAGTCCCGATGCGTTCAAATTTTTATACGTTTTCTAAATAAGTAGCTTACTACTTACCTTCGTTTACCTGTCTGTCTATCTTTTTCTTTTCTCAATGTTGAATAACATTTTAAAAATGTTATAAATATTTATTTAGATGGCTTAAAAGTGGAAAACGGAGTATTAAGACTATACACACTATGTTCACGATACACTAAGTTCTTCTCTGTCTCCTCTGATATACGCGGGATACGGGAAAATAGCTTAATTATTTTTTATTCGATCATGACTACAGCTTTGAAATTATCTTTATGAGTAAAAGTTCTGGGATGGGCACGGACCATTCCCCCATTTCTACGCCCACGGATAAACGGGATACAGCGTGAGGCGTGTATACAATTACAGTAGTTATCATTAAACACAACAATGCGTGTCGGACCGCATGCAATCACATAACTCGCGCCACCCGCAGCACCATTTTAAGCGATTCAAAGCAAAACAAAGCTATAGCTCTGCTCATTCCACACGTGTCTGTCTGACTCACCTACTATACTTGGTTACCTGTGAAGCGAAAGGATATAGTTAGTCTTGTGTTTTTTTTTAAGTTTTATATTCTGTGGACATAATACTTTTTTAGCATTAGCTCTCCCCATTCTGCTTTATGGATGGTAATAGGCAACACTCCGTGCCTCACGTTTCGCTCATTTGTCATAGCGGAGTGGTGGTACTTAACGCTGCATTTTGTTTTTATGAAAGGAATTAATTTATCCTAGTGGGAATTGAATTCACAACCGTCGCGTTTAAAGTTAGTTCAATTATTATTCCATCATCATTCCATCATCATTAAATAGAATATAGTAAGTAGAAATCATTATTTTTTTTACCAGTTTCGCGAAGCTCTGCCTACAATGAAACTTAAAATGGCATATTTAAATGTACTGAGATGCTTTTTAGATTTGTCTATGCGACCCACGTTTTTAATTGTGACACCAGTATTTAATTGTGTTGGTTAAGAGAATTGAAACAAAAAAACTATTAATATATATTTCTTATTTTTACTCTGTGGCAAAAACTGTTATTACATCATTATATATATTATAATTGTCATACGAGGCTCAATAGGCGTGCGAATATTTATATTGAATTTAGTGGAAATGTTCCATGTTTTAGAAAACGTAAAAAAATTGGACGTAGCGGGACTTGAACCATAATTTGTTGTTTTCAAACTGCGTTGAAATTTTTATTCGCTTACAATTTAGAGCCTCAAAATTAGGGGCAAGATTTTTTTATAAATTTCGGCTCCCCAAAGATTATTCTTCGTCCTTACTGTGTAAAACACTTAAAAATAAAAAAAAGGAAACATTTTTTATATTTTCCAGCTTATTTAATTTGTACTTAATATTTTGAATGTAAATGGGTACGGAATAAGAAATACAAGAGGACAGAGATTAATAGATTTCGCCATAGAAAACAAGCTCGCAATCTTAAACACTTATTTTAAGAAAAAATCTAAAAATAAATGGACCTGGCTGTCACCGGATGGCAACTACAAAAATGAAATCGACTTCATATTATCAAACAGCCCACACATCTTTCAAAATATAGATGTTCTAAATATTAATTACCCATCTGACCACAGGCCAGTAAGAG
>JAATLQ010031703.1:0-11894 GCA_013421005.1 Heliconius erato x Heliconius himera
TCTGTTTGTCTGTTTGTCTGTTTGTCTGTTTGTCTGTTTGTCTGTTTGTCTGTTTATGTGAACACGTATCACGTAAAAAGTACACAATAAATTTAAGCAACTTTTATACATAAAAATTACAAATAAATCAAGGTAGGTTTTAGTATTTATTTCATTGTAATCGCTTCACTCTATCAAAAGATATAAGTATTTAAGTTTTCAAGACGTTAATATTTGAGATAGTAAAAAATTGATACAAGTAACGCTATCTATTGACAAAAATAGTAGGTACTAACGAATCTTGATACTCTCTTTCATACACGTAACGCTATCACTAATTGCGATGGAATCTTAAATAGATGGCGCTGTGCATAAAAAAAATATAGTTTGGAAAGGTTACCGCTACACTTTATCGAAAAATAATGTACTTAAAGTTTTAAAGATATTTATATTTGAAAAAAAAAAGAAACATACGCAATGATATCTATTGACAGTGATAAAGAATGACTTAATATTCAAAGAAATATTTTGAATAGGTTCTTCAGTCCGTTCGTTCGTTTATGTTATTAATATTTTTTTAGGAAACGTATAAAAAAAATCACTTTTGGGAGCAACCTCTAAAAAATTGTGTCTCAAGAAAAAAATGCTCTGACACTGTTTATAAAAATATCCCGCAGTATTATTTCATAACTTACAAGCGACACGTACCGACATTGCACTATTGCACATGTATGTTGCATGTATGTATGTGCAAAGGGTATTTTAGGGTACATACCTCAAAATTCTTATAAGATAACTTTGCTGTTTGTCCGTCTGTCCGTCTGTCAAGACTATTTTGTAAAAGAATGGTTAAAGGTTAGATACCTCAATGTTCAAGTCTATATTCTCTTACGCCCAATATTAATAATCTATCTCCTACGTCAATCTTCGATTGCATACATCTATTCAATCTCTAGATTGGATAGATGTATGGAACAATCGAAGATTGACGCAGGAGATAGATTATTAATATTGGGCGTTAGAGCACAAAAATCTATCTTCTAAATCATCGCAATCAAATAACGATGAAATATGAGGGTTTATGCTTCGTTTTTTGTCGCATTTTCTATCATAACTATAGGATACTACCCGTTGATATACAATTACCAAATTTGTTAAGAAGTTAAAATATAGGGCACGTATAAAGGAAAATTCCAAAATTGTTTTTCAAAAATTTAATACTTATTGTATTTGTGTCACAGAAAGAACCATTAGGTACAAATTTTAATCTGTACTTAATTTGATACAAAATGACAACTTAATTAGTTATTCTTTTGGTGTATCTCCATTCATGAAACTGGTACGAAACTCTCGGGGCATGAGTACGACTTGAACTTGACCGAATATGTTGATTATTTTATAGATTATATAAAAATGCCTAAAAACGTGCTTTCTATGTATATTCTGTATACCAATTATATATTTAACTAATAATATATGTTACTAATTTAAAAACTGTACAGGAGCTAGATAAGTTATTTTACTAATAATATCGTGAGTACTTATCCAAATCAATTAATTAATAGTTAAGGCAGTTTGTAATATCTATATTTCTTAAATGAATAATCATGTAATTCAAGCGGGCAAAGCCGCGAGCAGGCCGCTAGTATGAAATAAATTGATTAATACAATTTTGTTTATACAAATTTAAACAAGATTTCAACATATTATTTTTTTAAGTATGATGTAAGAAAATAGACAATTAAATCTGTTAACATTTACTAAGAATAATTAATTATTAATTTGTTTATAACGTTTGTACCCGTTTTTCAATATAGAGAGAAAGATATGGAAGCAGCTCTACAATAATAGTTTCGTCTAACCCTATGTATCTAAGGCGTTCAGGACGCACTGCGGAGGTAATGCTAGCTGTTGCATGAAAACAACCATGTTAAGGTACGCAAGAATTATTATGTATATTTGAAAATGTCAATATATTTACTCTTATTTATATTGAAAATTAAATTAAAATGAAATTAGCTTCACAATGTATCCCGCACACAGCAGGGTAGGAAGAGGGAACCTAGTGTTAAGACACTTCGTTTCTTACTTTCCGCCAAATTTTGGAGTAGGCTAGTTGAGTAGCATAACTCAACGCCGCGCTTTGCCTCGACACCGCAGCGAAAAAATGAATATATAAATGTATATAAATATTTTATTTCCTCGAACGGGGATCGAACCCATAACCCCCACATTTTATGCCCCTGCGCCACGACTGGCCTCAATATACTTACTCTTATTTATATTGTATCACACAACAAGGAATAAGTTTATGGGATTTATATTTAATAATCATTGTATTCATATTTAAGTAGGATTGATTGTTTCTTAACTTTTGTTTCTCGCCATATCTCTTTGTCTTTGTCTTTCGTCTTAGTGAAATTCTCAACAAAATTCAAAATATTTACAATAGGAAGCTTTTCTAAATTGAATTGGTGGAGGTCAGGGAGGCTTAAATAAAATATGTCCATATAATTTGTCGGCAGGGGATGAAAAGGGTGAGCTTCACGAGATTTTTATTAGATTATACAACTTTATTTTGTTTTACCTTCTTGCAGTTTGTTATGAGGCAGTGAATTATAGCCTCCTGAGACGTGAGAGGAAAAATAGTCTTAAATTTTATGAAATCTGTTTAAAATAATTAAATACCCATTAAAATAATTGAAAAAAAGTTTAAAATAAATTTTGGTTGAAAAATGTTTTTTTTTTCTTTGTGTCCTTTATATAAGACATTCAGTACCCAATGCCAACACTATTTTGTGTCATATAAAAATAAGACATTGAATATGCTGTTGAAGTATTCCAAAATTAGTAAGGTGTTAGTAAAATATCTTACTAGAAATGTATTTAGATGTTTATATTAACATTTTAAACTACCTTTAAAGTTAATTAAATCAATCACAACCAGCTGATATTGTTGCTAACTGCTCATCATCATATATGACATAGATAATAAGCAGTTACTCATATGTACTTATTAGTATAAGTTAAAAAGTGGATTTTAATCAATATTATTAAGTACATACGACAATACTAATTCACAATAAACAAATTATATAAAACATCCATTATATATGGAATGTAGATAATTCTAACAAAAACAATAAAATTACTAACTATGTATAACTGTACCGAACCGAAAACATACGTACATGTAACTTTGTCAATTAATCACAGTTTAAGAATAAATCAAATCAGCTTCTCGCTGTATCCCGCATACTGCAGGGTAGGCAGAGGGAACCTAATATTAAGACAGGCATTGTGTGTTGAGTGGCAGAACTCAACGCCGCGCTTGTCCTCGACACCAGAACGAAGAAATAGAAATATAAATTTGAAGTAAATATTTCATCTCCTCGAATGGGGATCGAACCCACAACCAGTCGGTTTTACAGTCACACTTTGTGCCCCTGCGCCACGACTGGCCTCTAATTTAAGAATGTGGGCAAATATTTAGTCTATCGAACCACAATGACAGCTTGGGCAAATTTCATTATGGGGAGGTGTCAGTTTTTTTTTTGGTTTTATGTTTTTATATAAATGACGCAAGACCCCAGGAGGATAGAGTGATAAATAACGCCAGCTTTTTATGTTATGCTTATACCACAAGATGAATACACATACTACGACTATAATACATATTGATGGCAGCAATATATATGCTGCATTAATAGAAAATGAAAAAAATATCTTGAAAAATTATAAAAATTATAAAAATATAGATAATTGTAAAAAAGTATGAAAATAAAGATAACCAAAAAAAAAACGATTTTTTTTGGTTATCTTTATTTTCATACTTTTTTACAATTATCTATATTTTTATAATTTCTCGTAGTCGTATCTATGTAGATAAAAGAAAATTCATTTTTTTCTCAATACATTTTATTTAATTTAGGAAACAAAAATTAACAGATATCCAATCTAAATAATAATTTTATCAATCATCTTATGAGGACCAGTCGTAGCGCAGCGGCACCAAGTGTGACTGTAAAACCGATTGGTTGTGGGTTGTGAGTGGGGACCCCACTCGAGGAGATGAAATATTTACTTAAATTTATATTTCGATTTCTTCCTTCTTCGATTCCTGCCTTTTCGATTCGGGAGAAAGTGGGAAACGGAGTGTCTTAACACTAGGTTACCTCTGCCTACCCTATCGTGTGCGGAACACAGCGTTAAACTAATAAGAAATCCTTAAGAATTTAATTCACTTGCCACGATTGACCATTACAGCATGGAATAGAATCGTGCCCGCAGACGGTGTTTGCGGCTATGCGCTGCAATGTAGCGTTTATAAGGAAATTACATGTCTCCGACGCGTCCCTACTCCCTAACGCAAATTACCTCGACCTCATCTAAGGCAACTACGTGACGAAACGGGAAAATTATTTTGTGAATTTTTCAATTTAGTTTTAAATTTCATTGACTTTTAGCAACTTTTAAATATTTGTATTATTTTTAGTATGAAGAATTTAGATGCTCTTACTTATTTTGTTTGTTAATTTCAATTACTCAAGTATTTTTTCTAATATTAAGAATTTTATTTCCTTTACTTATGTCTACTTATTTTTCTTTTTCGGCTTATTACAAATTCTGTTAAAAACTGAAACTGAAACCGCGTGGGTCTGCTAGTACCTATATGATTCAATGCGAAGTTTTGTTCATGTTATTAAATTCGTTGAGCAAAAAAAACATATTTTACAACTTTTTACGGTAGAAGAACTAAGAGTAAGAGCCTACTTTGTATTTTTTATAGAAGTTATGTTTTTTTATGTAATTTTAAATGAAATTTAACCAACATTTAATTAATTCGCGAAGATAACTACGGAGGCCGTAACTAAGGCAGCTCAATTTGTAACAATTTAATACACAGCACTAAAGGTAAGTGATATTACTTATAATAATTAAACCGTACATACAGTAAGATAATTAAATGCATATTACATACGAATATACAAATTTTGAACGCAAATGTCTATCTCAATTTTGAGCACATTCATTGTATACGTCACGTACAGTATACGTATGTATATGATATGGAGAATCATATATCAACTTAAGTACATACTATGAAGTTATAAAAATTGTAATATATTTTCAGAACTAGTGACCTTCCTTTCTATTCTACAAATATTATTTAAGCGTATTTAAACTAAAAACTAAAATAAACTAGCTTCACGCTGTATCCTTAACAGGGTAATCAGAGAACGGAGCGCCAAGCGCTACGGTCTCCGCATACCTCTTTCGCCTCGTCCACTGTCATCAACCAATTCTTTTGTTGGAGGGTTCTCGTGCCACTCTCCATCTCGTATCTTCCATCTTTACTGAACATAATTCACAAATATACCACCTTCATTCTAATAATATCTTACTTCATTCACTTGTTCTAATATCTTATTTTCACATCCTTCTTTCGGAATGTTGACTAATGTATACGCGTTCTGATGATGCAATGAACAATGCATCATCTGTGTACAACAGCAACTTACACTCAAGTCACCTACTTTTACTCTCATGTCACTTTGTTTCCTACCTTGGAGACAGCTATCCAAATAGA
The DNA here is from genome assembly GCA_013421005.1 of Heliconius erato x Heliconius himera. Classification (NCBI taxonomy): domain Eukaryota; kingdom Metazoa; phylum Arthropoda; class Insecta; order Lepidoptera; family Nymphalidae; genus Heliconius; species Heliconius erato x Heliconius himera. The sequence goes on from JAATLQ010031703.1 coordinate 5,570, forward strand.
AATTGAACAAGAAAACTGACATGGCGCAACCTTGTTTAAGACACGATTCGATGTCACACCAGGATGACATGCCAGCTCCTACTCGCACGCAGGCTGAGTGATCTCTGTAAAGAAACTTTACAGTCAACTGTCAAACGCTTTTTCCAAGTCCACAAAAGTACAGAATTTTTTTGGTTAACGGCCAAGAATTTTTCCGTGTTCATGCGGAGGGAAAAGATCTGATGTATACATCGTCTTCCTAAAGCCTCCTTGGGCCTCACACATGAACTTTTCGGATCTCTCTTGCATTCTTATTGCTAATACTTAAACGTAAACTTTACTACCCAAGCTAGTAAAACTGATAGCCCTATGGTTTGCGCAGTCTATCTGAGAACCTTTACTATGAACCTTTAAAGGCACGACAACTGCACCTAGCCTCGTCGTCGTCTGGGACCTTCCCTGATTTCTAGCAAAAGCAAAGACGCGTGGCTCACCTTATTTGATCATCTTGACAGTAGCTCCATCTGATCCAGCTGTCTTACCACATTCAGTCTTTCGAGAACACCTCTTTCTTTCTACAGGTCAGCGAGCACCCTTGAAAACCTGAGAAACCCTAACTTCTCGCCAAAAAATTTGATTGTTAACATTTCATGTCTTTCATTGTCTGACTTTTTTATTCTCTCTAACACTACCTAGAATATCCCTGACACTCTTCCAAAATTCCTCGAGCTCCCATAATGGAGCTGAGGATACTGACTCATACGTCGCTAACAAGAATACTCTTGCTACTCCCAGTTTGAAGCGAACCCAAAGCAGTCTCAGGTTGATCGTATTACAGTAGTATTGTTAGTACCTTGTATTCTATTGCTGCACTAACCAATCGAGAGGACAATAACTGGTACTCCGGCCCGGAAAGCGACTTGACTGCCCGGTAAATCGGTCATGTCATTGCCCTTTCGCTTGGTCTCAATCACACAAATAACATCCAAATCTATCATCCATCACATCTAATAACTCATTCACCTTTTCTTCCATCCCTCCTCTTACATTCCACGTAGCTATTTGTAGCTCCGTCCTTCACCTCCTACCGTTCCGGACATAGCATGTTGGGTGGCGGTCCCCAACGCCGCAATCGTCACCACTTGACATACCAGCGGGGACGCACTGGTACGCGGCGCCTTAGAAAGGCACTACGACTTAGCTTATTTTATAGAAAAATGTTTAGTTTACACGTTTACGTTCATCTAAATATATTTCACGTTCATCTAAATATGTAAAGTAAGTACGCGCGCACTACAAATCCGGTTCTTTCCGCGTAAATTTCGATTATGTAAGAAATCCAGGATAAAAATACCCTTTATGTTGCTCCGAAGCTCTTTCTATCTTTCAGTAATAGTCCCAAAATAATCGGTTCAGCTAGTAAAAAGGTTAGCCCGGATAAATAGATAGACAGACAGGCAAATATTTTTAATATATTGTTTATTTGTGTTTTAGTATCGTGTAAATAATTATATATATGCGCTTGAAAATACACAGTTATGTATGTTAAAATCACAGAAAAACCTTTCAATGTTATTTGTATGTAGGTATAGATGTATAGATATGGGTAAATAGTAATTTAAGTGTTTTAGGAATTTATTAGATTTTGTTCACAAATTTGTTGTTTTTAAAGGAAAAAAAAGTTATTTCACATCTATTTAGATAGGCGGTCAGTTCGTACATACTGCAAGCGAAAAAATTGCGTTATTACTGCGTAAATTTTAAAATCTGATCCTAAATCTTTAAATCTCTTTTATTGCCAGAATCCAATAGTGAGAAAGAACTGCATTTAAATCGGATAAGTTGTTTCTGATATTAGCGTGAACAAAAACACAGACAAACATGTTATATAGCGCTCGGTGTCACAGGCGGAAAACTTATTTAATATTATAATATGTCCGTCTAATAAGCGGCCGAGCGCCACAAAACGCTGACAAAGGAGAGATCGGGTGAACAACGCCGATGGTAAAGGAATTTCTTCTGTTCCCACACTTATTATTCCATCGTGGAGTAATTAAGTCGTAGGTTAAGTTAGATTAATTTAGGTTTAAGCAGTACTACTGTACTGTTTTTCCAACATTGAAGGCAGTATATAGTTTAGTTTTAAATAAAATTAATGTATTTTAATTAATCATTTTATTAATATAAGTTTAAGATATAAAAATCGTATTTTCTTAACCCTCCAACTGCAGCCTACGTAACTAACAGATAAACACACAAACATATAATATTACACTAATAAATGTCCCAGTAATAGTTTTTATTATATCTTCCCTATACAGACACCGATCAGTTACGATTTTATTTTTGAAAAATAATGCAAGAGCAAAAAATAATAAAGAATAAAATGAAGTCTAGTGTATACAAATTTTAATGAAATTACCTACTATTTCTATTTTTATTGTGTTAAGTACTAATTAAATTGTTTCCTTGCTTTTGCCGAGAGCTCTTAAGAGGTTAACTGTATTAATTGTTTGCATTTGAATTTGCATCAAGTTATTGTTTGCTTCGTTAGGGAAATAAAATTTATTTAGTTTTTTTTTATTGTAAAATTAATATAATAACATTAAAAACGTTTTGCATCGACTAATGCATATAGAAACAAAGAATATTTTGATGTTCTTCAATAAGCAGTGTTTGTTTTAGTTTATATATGCGATAGTTTTGTGGCTTATAAATCAGCTTCACGTATCCAGCTTCGTGTATCCAGCACATAGCAGGGTAGGCAGAGGGAAGCTAGCGTTAAGACACATCGTTCCCCACTTTCCGCCGTTGAGTGGCGAAACTTAATGCCGCGCTTTGGCTCGACACCAGAGCGAAGAAATCTATATATATAAAAGGACTTGTGCTGACTGACTGAGGTAAGACGCACGCAGAGCCGTAACCGCTGATGGTAGAAACGTGAAATTTGGGCAGATGTTTATTTTCATATTCTGGACATCCACTAAGAAGGGAATTTGAAAAATTTTAACCCTAAAGGGATGAAATAGTGGTTGAAAGTTTGTATGGAAAAAAAATTTAATCTGTACCGATTTTTCTAAAATTTGAAATTCAGACTCTTAAAAATATTTCATTGAACACGTGTTTCTTTAAGAATTCACCCCCTAATTGTTCAAATAAGGGGTTGAAAGTTTATATAGAAAAATCTTTAAATTGCCACCGATTTTTATAAAAATTTAAATTCAGACTGTTAAAAATATTTTATTGAACACGTGTTTCGTGGTTTTATTTAGAATTTACTCCTAATAAGCGGGCGAAGCCGCGCGCGCCCTCTAGTCAAAATATAAATGTATTTTATCTCCTCGAGTGGGGATCGAACCCACAACCAGTCGATTTTACAGTCACACTCTGTGCCCCTGCGCCACGACTGGCCTCTACAATAAAATTAAAAATATAAAAAAAATAATAAATCACAAACAGACATTAACATATGTTATAAATTATAATACTATTAACACAAGTAGAATAGACCGTGCAGTCGGCGGTTTCATTCGGAGAATCAATATTGATTTAAAGAGTTGTGCCATGAAGTGATTGCAGTGTAAACACTGTGAACTTTTGGTGGTAACAGTCGTTAAATTTTTACTCGTTTTTATAGTTCTTATAAAGAATATAATTTTGTAAGAATATTATATAATTTGACGTCGATTTAAATTTTATTCAGTGAGGATAGTCATGAAACTTTGTTAAGTGACAGAAAATAACAATTTTTTAAAATAAAAAAGTTGTGAATCTGATCTCATTGCTTATTTTTCAAAACACAGAAGATTGTGTTTCGATTAAAAAACTAGTGATTATATACTCCTTTTTTCTTAACATAAAATACTGGAAAGGCATTTTTAGATCATTTATAATAACTACCTAAATATTCAGTATTTTATAAAAATCCTTAAATTTAAAACTAAAAACTTATAAACTTATCTTCCTTTTATATTTTAAGCAATTATATAAATATTAACTTTAATTTGACATGACAATCGTAGCAAGAGAGCTGCGCTCTTTATTGTTTGCCAATCTTAAGTCAGAACAAAAGCCTTGATCTTAAGTGTTTACTTTATATAATTGAATATTCATACAAAAACTTTAAATGATGTTGATTGTATTATAATAATAGTACCTATTATAATAATATGAGTCTCCCGAATGAGATAAACTTGTTCATGTTATTACAAATAGTATAGTATAAATAGAGGGTACAGGCTCCAGATAGGGGGCATGATGTACAAACAAACAAACACATTTACATATATATAAACACACACACGCACACACACACATTACAAGTTCTATTACACAGAACACGAGTTCGGCCGCACAAAACGTAGCATCTTGAAGATTGAGCAAACGGTTTGTCTTACCAATAGATTTCCCCTGCTTATCCTACTACACGGGAAAAAAAGGTGAAGCTGCTTCTTTTACTTTTTCAGTTATATAATGAAAATATAATCTTCGCTTGCCAAGCTTGCTATATTTTTGCAATATTTTATAGCTTTTACAATTTCTTCACAAAAAAATAATATTAAAAGAATAAATTACTTGCGATTTATTAATTATTTTTATGAATGAACATACATTATTATACTATATATATTTTTTCCTATAATTTCGATATCAAATATTTTCACAAAGAAAATCAAGTATCAGGTTCTATTCTTTAAACAATGTAACATTAGACCCTATTATACTTAATTTGGAGTATAAATAAACAATGTAAAAGGATTTCTAATAATAGAACAAAGAAAGAGAATAGTCGTTCTTACAAAATCTATTTTGTAGGATCTACGTGATTTCAACTACGGCTGACTGGTGTGGAGGAAAAAGTACTTTGGCTCAACGAAAAACGCGACAAAATAGATTGTTGATTGACTGAGATACTTATATTGATCGTTGGAAAGGCTAAAAGAAAAGCAATGTACATATTATACTATGTAATGAGAGATCGGCTTGTTGGTTTGATTTATTTACATTTGATACAGTGTGGAATTCCGTAAGTGCATACTAAATATATAAATTTAGTAATGGATATGTAGTAATGGAATAAAAAAATTTGTTCATACATAGAGTGTTTGTGATGCTCCAAATTTTTAACTTAATGTAGTGGTTTTGAGTTCAAATATAAAGTAAGGGGATTTAATATTATATGTATTTGTTTCGTCCGTCGATAGTAAAATTATAATCAAATATCCAACAAACAAAAAAATTATAATTGCCGTCGACAGGTCTCTAAAGAGAACTCTTCATTTATAGGGTTTCGTACCTTTTAAGGAAAAAAAAAACTCTTATAAGATCGCTTTGTTGTCCATCTGTATGTCTGTCTGTCTGTCTGATCTGTAAAAGCCTTTATCGCAAGTATGCTTATATATATCGAGTTGAACTTCAAACCATATACTCAGGTTTACGGTCCCTTGATTTCCTGAAAAGAAACATATTTCTACATCTACTTAAAAAAATAAAACGCGTATTTCAACACTATAAAAGGAATCAATTTGAATAGAGTACTTCCGGTTGACCTAGAATTACGAAATTTGGCAGCTAACATCCCTACTACAGGTAGTACTAGTTCAGGAATAAATTTGAAAACTATACATTTGTGGTTAAATGCTTATTAATAACTAGAGGGCGCGCGCGGCTTCGCCCGCTTATTAGGAGTGAATTCTAAAAAAACCATGAAACACGTGTTCAATAAAATATTTTTAACAGTCTGAATTTAAATTTTTATAAAAATCGGTGGCAATTTAAAGATTTTTCCATATAAACTTTCATTCCCTTATTTGAACCTTTAGGGGGTGAATTCTTAAAAACCATGAAACACGTGTTCAATTAAATATTTTTAAGAGTCTGAATTTCAAATTTTATAAAAATCGGTACAGATTATTTTTTTTTTCCATACAAACTTTCAACCCCTATTTCATCCCTTTAGGGTTAAAATTTTTCAAATTCCCTTCTTAGTGGATGTCCAGAATATGAAAATAAACATATGCCCAAATTTCACGTTTCTACCATCAGCGGTTACGGCTCTGCGTGCGTCTTACCTCAGTCAGTCAGCACAAATCCTTTTATATATATAGACTAGCGGCCCGCCCACGGCTTCGCCCGCTTAAAATACATGATTATTGATTTAAGCAGAATTGATTGACAACTATAATAAAATAAAATAAATAAATAAATCAGCTTCACGCTGTATCTCGCACACAGCAGGGTAGGCAGAGGGAACCTAGTGTTAAGACACTCCGTTCCCCACTTTCTGCCCAATTCTGGAGGCATTGCGTGTTGAGTGGCAGAACTCAACGCCGCGCTTAACCTCGAC
>JAATLQ010031704.1:0-11897 GCA_013421005.1 Heliconius erato x Heliconius himera
CAAAGTAAATTTAGAAGCGATTGCACGTATTTTGGAGTTATCCAATAATTATAATGTATTTCGACGCGGCATTGTTGGTTACATCTTTCGTTTAAGTATTTTTGGATAAGAGAATAGTAGGTAGTCTGTTGTTTATAATTTCTTTCGTTTAAGTTTTCTGTTGTTTGTGTCATTTGTTCAGGTGTGTGTTTTTTTAAACAATTGGAACATCCTTATTGGAGCTACGAAAATGTGGGTTGAATTAAGGTTTCAATAATTTTCACATTAGTAATCTTAAGTGCTTTGCAAACATAGGTACATTATATGAATAATTCAGTAGTTAAAGCGGGCGAAGCCGCGAGGGGGTCGCTAGTTAGAGATAAAATTGCTTGTTGCTAAAAATTATATATTTTTTTTCTTCACGCTATATCCCGCACACAGCAGGGTAGGCAGAGGGAACCAAGTGTTGAGACACTCCGTTCCCCACTTTCTGCCGAATTCTAGAGGAATTGCGTGTTGAGTGGCAGAACTCAACGCCGCGCTTTGCCTCGACACCAGAGCGAAGAAATGGAAAGTAAATATTTCATATCCTCGAGTGGGATCGAACTCACAACCAGTCGGTTCTAAAGTCACATTTTGTGCCGCTGCGCCACGACTGGTCTCAATATTTTTTTGTACTTTTTAATTTTTACAAAGTGCAGTAAAGAGTGTAACAATAGTATCGTTAGTGATAATAATAGGGATCTATATTTGAAAGGCATAAAAAAACTTTTTGTTTAGACTTTATTTTTTTTTGTTTCACTTTTTATATTAAATTTAATAATTAATAATCACCACCCGCACATAAAGACGTTAATTAACATTATATTGATAAGAATGTTACCAACATCATATATTTTAGCTTCACGCTGTAACTCGCACATAGTGGGAAACTGGGAAACTAATATTGAAACACTTACGTCATCCACTTTTTGTCAAATTCTGGAGTCATCGCGTGTTGAGAGACGCATTTTGCTCTGTTACCAGAGCTAGGAAAAGATACTCGCTTTACAGTATAATATACAAAGAACAAAATATTTTGGTAAAAAATGCTAAATATAACTATTTTGTTAAAGAAGCTGAATCTTTGGATTTCAATATCTGTGAAATGAGAATTTGTATTATAAATTCAAAAATACAGTTCTTAGGTCTGAAAATTAAACAAGTAAGATTTTTTTTAACAAATTTCACATTTCTAATGGCTCTAGAAAATATTGATTGAAAAAGTCATAATTTTATCTTTTATCGTATTCTTCAAATTTACTGCCCTACGCAGACGAAGTCGCGGCTCGTCGTTACACGACTCCCCAAGCGAAACAATCATTTACTATGCCGCTAAATCTTTTAGCATATAGCTCGTTAGCTTTGAACGCAAAGGCTTCCACTTGTATTTCTTGGTCCATTTTGGGTGCTGACTCCGCTTCCACCGTCACTATGGGAAGAACCGCCACGCCGAGTACTAAGCCATATGTGAGTAACTGTAAATATAATAAAACAAAATTTAATATATCTAAATATAGACGTCGTGGTGCGTTGCCCATTCGGCGAAATATATAATTTTCATTTCCTCGCTCTGGTAACATCTGGATCTGGGTTGAGGTCTGCTATTGAATACGCAATGTCTCAAAAATTGACCGGAGTATATGGAACGAAGTATTTTAACACTAAGTTTCCTCTACCCTTCTTCTTAAACTCCAATTCGGGAAAAACCTTAAAGCTGTAAAAAATCATACAATATATGTATATTTATATCAATTTAATGTTTCTAAGAGGGGCCATTTGTATTTAAATTATTTATCAACTTACTTCTTTGACATCTTCATCGAACTTGTTTCTAGGATAAACTTCAAGGGCATCTATAGAAAATCTTTCCAGCGCTTCTTCTAAATTCTTATAGTAGTGGTCAAGTAATTCATTGAAGTGTTCCTTCCTGAACTCTTCATCTGAGCCCAGGAAGATGAAGTATAAGAGGTCAGCTACTGGGTTGCCAGCATGCACTGTTTGATAGTCCACTGTGATTGTGTTGAAAGAATTATCCTGAAGAAAATAATTTCTTATTATTATTGGGAAAAATACATACATTTATTGCTTAAATACGTCGTGGCGCAGAGGCACAACCGTGAGATTGTAAACATGTCGTGTAGGTACGATTACTACTTAAATCTATATATACAAAAGGACTTGTGCTGACTGACTGAGGTAAGACACACGCAGAGCCGTAACCGCTGATGGTAGAAACGTGAAATTTGGGTAGATGTTTATTTTCATATTCTGGACATCCACTAAGAAGGGAATTTGAAAAATTTTAACCCTAAAGGGATGAAATAGAGGTTGAAAGTTTGTATGGTTTTTTTTTTAAATCGCCACCGATTTTTATAACATTTGAAATTCAGACTCTTAAAAATATTTCATTGAACACGTGTTTCATGGTTTTTAAGAATTCACTCCCTAAGGGTTCAAATAAGGGGTTGAAAGTTTATATGAAAAAATCTTTAAATTGCTACCGATTTTTATAAAAAAATAAATTGTTAAAAATATTTTATTGAACACGTGTTTCGTGGTTTTTTTAGAATTCACTCCTAATAAGCGGGCGAAGCTGCACGCGCCCTCTAGTATTAAATATTTTTATTTTCCTAAACTCATAAGAAGGCAAATGGACGGTTGAACGGATATTTTGCATACAACAGAGTGTCTTAACAATAGGTTTCCAGACACCCTCTGCCTACCCTGCTTTCTGCGGGCTAATACTTAAAAAAAGTAAATATTTAAGTTCAATCAGGTGTATTATAAATATATGTAATAGTTTTTATTGAAAATATTTAATCAGTTTTTACACGCTTACAAGATACAGTACAACCTCATTCTGGAAGAATTGACGATAGTATATGAGACGACTAAGAAGGTCGTAGTACTGCACAGGATACAGCGTCTGACTCTAAGTTTTAAAATAAGACAAGTAAGAAAGAAGAAAGAAAGGTTTAGGTTCAATCTACAGGAATCTCCTTGGAGAAACGATTAAATCGAAAATTAATTTTATATTCTCGCTTTGCGACATTGAGATCTGCCACTTAACACACAATATCTTCTATATACGTAAATGGAGAACGGAGTGTCTTAACACTAGCTTCCTAGTATATAACATTACATAAACTACATTTAAATGATAATCAACAAAAATAAAGAAATATAATTATTTTATTATTTTCCAACGAAGCGCGGTGACACGCACATCATGTTTGAAGGTTAAATGAAACTAGAGATCGACATTAAAAACATTGCCTAATTCGTTCGGCCTTGACGCTCGAAATTATTTGGTTACAAATTGTACAGTTTATTTTACCATCAGTGTTTTTAACTTTATGTTAAATTCAAATTCAATATATGAATTTATATATTTGTTGCTCAATCATGTTTTGCTGCTGTTAAAGTTACTTTCTAAGACCTGAGGAGAACCGGCGCAGAAACTCTCCGCACTGATCTCAGGAACTATTGGTTCCAATTTGCAAAATATTTTTGTATTGGATAGTTCATTTATCGAGGAGCACGATAATTAAATAAATAAATCAGCTTCACGCTCTATCCCGCACACATCAGGGTAGGCGGGAACCTAGTGTTAAGACACTCCATTCCCCACTTTCTGCCGAATTCTGGAGGTATTGCGTGTTGAGTGGCAGAACTCAACACCGCGTTTAACCTCGACACCAGAGCCAAGAAATGGAAATATAAATTTAAGTTAATATTTCATCTCATCGAGTAGGGAACGAACCCACAACCAGTCGGTTTTACAGTCACACCTCGTGCCGCTGCGCTACGACTGGTGGTGGTGATAATTGTTTTGTAAATCAAAAATATGCTGTGGTCAGTTACTACGGGCATTTAGATCTGTTATGTATCAGAGTGTCAGGTGTCATGTGTCACATGAAATATATTTATTTTATTTAGTTTGTGTTTAATTTACATTCATAACTTTTTTCTAATACATTATCTTAATATTATATTTTATTATGTGTTTTTAATTTATATTTTTTAATAATATTGTATGTTATTGTTATAATGTTAATTATTTGCTTTATTAAGATTTTTCTGTATTTGTTTTATATGAAACTTAATTGGATTAGATATTATGTTTCTAAACTTTACATTTGTTTGTACCTCTAAGAGAAATAAATAAATAATCGGCCAGAGTTGCCGGGCGATATACAAAAGGTTAATATGAGTGTGGATCCACCATTGTGAGCACGATGGGCTTGTCCACAAGTCTAAAAGATATGTAACTTCACACATTCATGGTCTGTTGATATCGATATATGCTGAAAATAGTATATTTAAATAAGAAAAAAATAAATGAGGCTAGTCGTGGCGTAGGGGCGCAAAGTGTGACTGTAAAACCGACTGGTTGTGGGTTCGATCCCCACTCGAGGAGAAGAAATATTTACTTAAACTTATATTTTTATTTCTTCGCTCTGGTGTCGAGGACAAGCGCGGCGTTGAGTTCTGCCACTCAACACGCAATGCCTCCAGAATTCGGCGGAAAGTGGGGAACGGAGTGTTTTAACACTAGGTTCCTACCCTACAGTGTGCGGGATACAGCGTGAAGCTGATTAAAAAAAATGAAAATTGGCGGAAAACTTGAACAGAACCTACGCTAAGTTCCCAAGTTCAACTAAAAAAAAGGAAAATAATAATTGACCTTCATTATCTTTCATCAGGAAAACAGAATCATGTCATAGGTGGCATAGATAAGAACATATTTCTTTTTATCCTCACGCTGTATCCCGCAAATAACAGGATAGGCAAAGGGAACCTTGTGTTAAGACATTTCGTTCTCCGCTTCCCGTCGAATTTTGGAAGCATCGCGTCTTGAGTGGCGAAACTCAACCGCGCTTCGCCTCGTTACCAGAGCGGGGAAATGAAAATATTAAATAAGTTACTTCCTCGAGTACAAATCGAACCCACAACCAGTCGCATCAGGCGCTTTTACAGTCGCATCTTTGTCGCCTGCGCCACGACTAGCCACAAATGATAAATACGTTTTACATAAACGATATAACAGCGTGAAGATACAAATTATCTACTGTTTATTGTTAATTATTACTCAAAGCAGGTACAATATGTTAAACTTTTGTATTGACTTCCTTCTTTGTACGTCATTATCTCTACTATACAATTAACTAAAAGATTGACTTAGATTAACTTGTCAATTATTGTCGCACTAGAACAGTGGTTCCCAACCAGTGGTCCGCGGACCACTAGTGGTCCGCAGAAGCCTAAATATGGTCCGCGAACAATTTTAATTTTATGACTGGGGATGGTGAGTCGAAGTTTCTGTTTCATTATCACAATTTTTTTTTTTATACCTACATACATAGTGGTCCCTGCTACCAAGAATGATACAAAAGTGGTCCTTGATCAAGAAAAGGTTGGGAACCCCTGCACTAGAACAATTAACATTTTGATTGGGACAATCTAATTCTAATATATGCGCGATTTAATTAGAATTAAATCGTAATTGCTGACCCACAGTGCGATCGTTATTGTGATTAGGGTTTACGAGATGCAATTAAAAAAAAAACAAATCAAATCAGTTTCACGCTGTATCCCGCACACAGCAGGGTAGGCAGAGGGAACGTAGTGTTAAGACACACCGTTTTCCACTTTCCGCCGAGTTCTGGAGACATTCCGTGTTGAGTGGCGGAACTCAACGCCGCGCTTTGCCTCGACACCAGAGCGAAGAAACGAGAATGTAAATGTAAGTAAATATTTTATCTCCTCGAGTAGGAATCGAACCCACAACCAGTCGATTTTACAGTCACACTCTGTGCCCCTGCGGCACCACTGGCCTCAATATATGCGCGATTGTATAATTCTAATATGCACGATTTAATTAGAATTAAATCGTAATTGCTGACCCACAGTGCGATCGTTATTATAATTTTAGGGTTTACGACATATGATTTAATCTCATGTAAACTATCATTCTTCCTCAAGGGAGAATTATGAGATTGAATTTCAAGCCTTTCAGAGATCATTGGGTCTCCGACGATTCGAGCGGCTCTATGTTGTATGCGATGCGATACTGGGGAGCACAAGCGCAGAGATGAGAACAGTACTCCATATGAGGCAAAACCTCGGTCCTATCCATGGCCAAAAGTAAGTAAGTAGGAAGTACTCTCTCTCTCTCTCTGCCGATGACTCCCTGATGGCGCATCGGCAAAATTCTGTTTATATATCTTATATTATTCAACCCACACATACCCACCCATAATAGCCATACATAGTGCCCTGATTAGCAATGTAAGTATTTACCTTTTTTATAATTGTTTTTGAATTACACATGAAAAATAAAGATTTAGAATGAAAAATGGAGGTCTTCTTCTAGAAGACATTCATCAAGATGATCTCCAAAGTGTTAACGGTTAAGAAGAACTTCTTTTCCATATTTACGGGGACACTTTGCAAATGGATGTAGATTAAAAAAAATATTTTGAAAATGACTGAGAAACTCAAAGTTCCCTTAGAATATAAAGTTTTTTTTTGTCACTCTTGTGCGGAAAAAAATAATATATATTTTTTAATATATAATTTATTAAAGTTAGCTAGATTAAGGGCAACATAGTGTACTAAGCCAAAATAAAAACTTTTGATTTATTATTATCTATACAAGAGGGGACCATGTAGAGTCAGCTGCTTAAGAAATATTTTTAAAAAAACTTTTTTGACTTTTTTATAAAAATATATACAAATAACTATATAACAAAGGTCCACATAACTTTCCGCCGAATTCTCTAGGCATTGAGTGTTGAGTGGCGGTTTGTTTTAATTTTATTGTTTTTGTTAGATATCGCAAGACACAACATTTCACAACATTTGCCTACAATAAATATTTGTATATAAAATATTATGGTTATCACTTTTTTGATAACGATAACGCTAGTTCCGCTTCTATAGCTGGGGTCAAATAACTGTGTGAAAGCTATCGAACAAACTAATAAATTTATTTCAATTATTGAAATAAAATTAAATAGGCGCCTGACTGTTCTGGTCGGTAGGTATAAGCGACAGTTGTAGGTTCGATATCAAACCAGGGAAAAGATTATTAAGAAAAGATTTTAACAAAATATTTTTATTCTCATAAAATTGTCTAGTCAAACAAGATGCGATGTTTTGTTTCATCTTTTTACACACAATGTTTTTAATAGGCGGTAAGTGGAAAATTTAAAAAAAAAAAAAAATTGATTTTGAAAAATATGTAGTTCGAGGCCATTGTGGCTCAGGCACAAACGTGTCACTGTAACGTGATTTCGAGATGGGTTCGATTCCCATGGGAAGAATGAATTATTATTTATTGATATCTTCATTTATTCGCTCTGGCACCAAGACAAACCCGCTGTTGAGTTCTGCCACTCAACACGCCTCTACCTCAAAAAATTATAATTAACTGTGGGTTTCCTCTGCTATACGTGGCATTGGGTAGCGGAACTCAACGCTGCCTTTTTTATACGCCAGTGGAAATATGAAAATAATAATTAACCATTCCCACAAGTGAAGATTGAACTTAGAATAGTCCCTACAAGGGCCCCGACGGCCTTCTGTCTTTACGGAATAATTATAATAAATGTGCTAAAACGTTAAATGAGGTGTATTATTATTATAATAAACATAAAGTGGGTCGATTATATGAAGTCTATTTAAACAAGTACAAGTGAAAATATTTACTTATAGGCCAGTCGTGGCGCAGCGGCACGAGGTGTGACTGTAAAACCGACTGGTTGTGGGTTCGATCCCCACTCGAGGAGATGAAAAATTTTCTTAAATTTATATTTTTATTACTTCGCTCTGGTGTCGAGGTTAAGCGCGGTGAGTTCTGCCATTCAACACGCAATGCCTTCAGAATTCGGCAGAAAGTGGGGAACGGAGTGTCTTAACACTAGGTTCCCTCTGCCTACCCTGCTGTGCGCGGGATACAGCGTGAAGCTGATATTATAGGCCGTCGTGGCGCAAGGGCACAAACGTGCTAATGTAAATGCCACGGTTGTGCATTCGACTTTAATTCAGAAAAAAGGAATATTTTTCAAATTCACAACAAATTTATTACATCCTAAATTCATATAGCCTAACAAAGGATTTTAAAGGTATGATCTGTATCACCATTATGGCTCAACTCTTTCGCATAGAGCAGGGTAGGCATGTAGAGCCTAAAACATTCCATTCTCCACTTTTATATTAAAGACACTGTCGTGAAAAGGTGAAGCTGAACGAAGCGTTTTGACTAATCAGCCACAAATATGATTATTTTAGACTTTACTATATTTATTTATATGTATGTATTTTATACAACAATTATTCTCACTGGGAGAGATTTCAATTGGTAACCGTCGCGTGGGTTTTTGCTCAAATTAACTCTAAATATTTTTTATAATAGGTCTGTATTATTGGTAATTATACTATATACATATGAAGTGTGAGTATTTAATTTAATTGTTAATTATTGAGCACTTAGATAGATAGATAGAACTTTATTGCACACAAAGCAAACAGATAAAAATATTATTTCAAACAGATAAAAATTATTATATTAAATTATTAAATTATTGCAAACAGATAAAAATAAAGAACAATCTTAAGGTAATTCCAGAGCGTGCAAAGGCGGTCTTATTGCTGATAGCAATCTCTTACAGACAACTTTTGAAGAAAGTTATTAGTCTTAAAAGAAACGGGCTAGTGCAAATTTTAAATAATTAAAAATAAAAAAAAATAAAAATTAAATAATTACCTTATAAATAAATAATGCATAAATACAAATATACGTAATATATATATATACATACAAACACATTTATACACACTATACTGCAAATAAATAAATAAATAATTATTGTAAGGCAAGAAAATAGTTAGTTGGACGACTTTTGAATATATGTAAGGATTTAGAATTGGAATATTAAAAGAAAAATCTAAAAATAGAACAAATAAGCAAAAGAACAAATAGTGTTATTGTAATTGAGCTTAAAGTGATAAACATAATTAATATATTTGCTTTCAAATTAAATATAAACAATTCAATTTTATTTATAGATGGTATTATTATATGTGCAATGTAGTCTACATATTGTTACAAATACGTGATAACGTTTATTGGCGCTGACGCCGATGTAAAGTGTCTCGCTGTACACGCGTTGAGTGTGGGTTCAAATCTAATTTAAGGATTTATTAAGCATCACTCACAAGAATTCAACTCGCTTTGTCTTGCTTTTAAAAGGGGGGAAATGGAAATAAATTGAGTGGGAATCTGACCCACAATCTCGGCACTTATAGTTAGGCACTGCGCCATGATTGCCTCTGCATAACTAGGTGAAATAGGAGTGGAACTACTACTACTGTAACTGTTTAAGTAAACTCGCCGGAGTTCTGCGGTGTCGAGTTTCAATACGAAGTGCGAAAGGCGAAAAGTGGGAACGGAGAATATTAACGCTAGGTTTTCCAGGTTCTCTCTGCCTGTCCCGCTATGGGCAGGACAATGTGTGAATCTAAAGATAAAAATAAGTAAACTAACCTTTTCACAAAACAAAAGATTACTCATTCTGTAGTCCCCATGAGCAATGACTGGTTGTCCAATAACTCTGTTGTACCTCTGTAGATTGAAATTATTCTGAATAAATTTACCCACTGACTCTTTTTGCTCATCTTTAATGACGTCCAATGATCTTTTGACCATCTTCTCAAATACATTTTTCATTGATTCATCTATTTCGTCGCTTGCATCTCCGCCGATTTTGTAATGCATATTTGCTGTTACCTTTTTAAACTCTTCCGGTTCATACTTAGCAAAGGCAAAGGACAAAGCGTGAAATTTCGCCAAATTTTCAACAGCCCTACTGCCATGAGTCCAGTCCATGGATAAAAATCTGCTGTATGAATTATATCCTTTTGCTGATAAATTCTCCATAACAACAATCTCTTTACCGAACTCAGGGTTACATCCGTAGCATTTTGGGAATATGTACCTGTGTTCTTCCGGAACATTCATCTTTTCTTCTAAGTTCTTATATATTTTTGTCAGTCTACCATAAACGAACCTCTCTGTGTCGAAAAGCCAGTCGGCCTTCATTCGTTTCCTCATTTCCTCTTTCACGATAGCCACTTTTGCAAATAATTTGAGTTCATCTTTATTCGGAGAAGTAATATTTACTAGGAAAATAGCTGATGTATAATTTCCACCATCTGACGATACAGATTCTATATTAGTTTCTCGCGGTATATAATTTATTTCATCCAATATTTTGTTTAGATATTCACGTAGAGTTTGTTCCGCGTCCGCCATAGCTCAATGCTAATTTACAACTGGTTTTATCGAGACCCGCCTGCGCAATCAAAGTAGTTATCTCGTATTAGTACAGTCATTGAGAGTTATGTTCCATGGCAATAGAGGCGATATTTGTACGTAGTAGGTACGCTCCATGTTTAGATATAAATAATAACAAGCGACGAATACGTCATAATTCATTGAGTTTTATAATAATACGTTGGTTCGCGGTTGCAAAAATGAAAAAACACATATTTTTTTACTAACACTTTAATTTATTTCAAACAAACTTTCAATATCTTTTATAGTTTTCCAAAAGACCATATTCCAAAATTGTGTTTTCATTGCTTATTTACGCTCTACTAAGAACCTACATGCAAAATTTTACAAGATTAAGAGTTAAATGTCATAGGCGTGAATTTGTGGATGTGTCACTAACCAACTAAGAATTTAAAAATATTTAAAAAAAAATTCATTTCCGGCACTGCCTCTAGAATTCGGCGGAAAGTAGGGAACAGTGTTCAGTGTTTACACAGTCAGTTCCTAGTTTCCCCCTGCTAATTTCTTTTCCTGGAATGAGAATTGATCCCACAATCTATCACATTTAAAGTCTTGCTTGCTTGCTTGGCTTGTGCCTTTGCATCACTAAAAAATCAATACATTAACATCAAACATTGGCCTTATTATTAATTGTTTTTAAACTTTTAAAGTGTTATTCGAAACTAAGGATAGAAAAATATTTTATATAGAAAAATATGGCCTACTAGTAACCTCTGAAGTATTCTAATGTTCAAATACTGGCTCCATCATCACACCAGCTCGTTGATACCATAATATTATAATGTCTAATCTACGTATAACTGTCAAATGTAATGAGGTTATGTAACTGACCCCGCACCCTCCACTCAATAAAATATTTAAATAATAATTTTAATATTTTATTATGGCTCGTGATACGTCTAATATAGTTAGAACTCTTTCGTAGTGATCGTAAGTAATCCAAGATCTTTTAGAGATTCAGAGGTAACAATATAAATATTAAATGTACAATAAGTTTAATATAAATACAAATAAAAGATATTATGATAAATAGAATGTCATTGTCTGTCCGTTTCATTATCTCGTGATATTTCTAAAGAATATCGTAGACGTCCTATCCTCCTCTCTGTTAAACCCAATCATTACTGATAGTTATAACTAAGGGGGGATAGTGAGTGGCCCCGCACCCGCCACTTACCGTGGATTCCGGCCGTTCGGCTCTGAACCCTCCGGGACGGATCGGAATAGTTAATATTTGTGATTCTTATAATGGAAAACCATAATCGCAAAAGCGAAACGTCAATTATTCTGATGCAAAGACCGAAGTCTAATATACATACTTGCAATGGAATTGAGATTATTATATGTAGGCCGTAGCCATAATTATATAACATATAACTCTCTGCTTCACATATCAGATCGAACTCCCTACCGCTAGGCGGCCGATTATGTGAATCCACTTCAGTTTGTTTCTTTAGAGGGCATTACATTAATATACCCATTTATATATTTCATATTATAATTATTCTGATGCAAA
>JAATLQ010031705.1:0-13434 GCA_013421005.1 Heliconius erato x Heliconius himera
AAGAGTCTGAATTTCAAATTTTATAAAAATCGGTGCAGATTAAATTTTTTTTCCATACAAACTTTCAACCCCTATTTCATCCCTTTAGGGTTAAAATTTTTGAAATTCCCTTCTTAGTGGATGTCCAGAATATGAAAATAAACATCTGCCTAAGTTTCACGTTTCTACCATCAGCGGTTACGGCTCTGCGTGCGTCTTACCTCAGTCAGTCAGCACAAGTCCTTTTATATATATAGATAGACTAGCAAGCCATTAGCTATATATGTAAAACTAGAAGGCGCGCGCGGCTTCGCCCGCTTATTAGGAGTGAATTCTAAAAAAAACACGAAACACATGTTCAATAAAATATTTTTAACAGTCTGAATTTAAATTCTTATAAAAATCGGTGGCAATTTAAAGATTTTTCCATATAAACTTTTAACCCCTTATTTGAACCCTTAGGGGGTGAATTCTTAAAAACCATGAAACACGTGTTCAATGAAATATTTTTAAGAGTCTGAATTTCAAATTTTATAAAAACTGGTACAGATTAAAAAAAAATTCCATACAAATTTTCAACCCCTATTTCATCCCTTTAAGGTTAAAATTTTTCATATTCCCTTCTTAGTGGATGTCCCGAATATGAAAATAAACATCTGCCCAAATTTCACGTTTCTACCATCAGCGGTTACGGCTCTGCGTGCGTCTTACCTCAGTCAATCAGCACAAGTCCTTTTATATGTATAGATAAATATCTATTGGTATATAGACCTTCATTTTATATCATTTTATATCTCTATATCATCTGTATTCGGCAGAAAGTGAGGAACGGAGTGTCTTAACATTGGGTTCCCTCTGCCTACCATGCAGTGTGCGGGATACAGCGTGAAGCTGATTTATTTATTTATGATTTTTATATCATCTGTTTACGAAGCGCCTAATTTTCTATATTATTATGTCGATACAAAAATTAGTTTGCCTAGAAATACGAATATGCCTAAACATATAAAATAAAATAAAATGTTCAAAAACATGGCCATGGTTCAAGTTTAAAATGTCACAATGACCTCAGAGCCAAAACACCTTTGTTATCTTATAAAGCCTCAAAGTTTTGTGCACATACATCCAACACGGAAATATGGATCTTGCGTGGTGGTCACTTTGGCAGTTATTAGATAACTAAGATGTAAAAAATAGTACCTAACTTTTGTAAAATTATAAAGCTCATTTTTTTAACACCCTGCCGGACACCTCTAAGTATTATAACAATATTATATTTTTAATTTTTATTTAATGTGTAAAAAATATTATTTGCTTCTTATATGTTCGTAGGCGCTTATACCTTATAGGCTTTGGTATGGCAAGGACAAGGTTAAAACCATGATAAGTGTCTACTGTCTGGCAATGGATCGGACGAGTTAAACGAAAGTTAAGAGATTAATATATAAATTAGTGAAGTAAGCAAGAGATAGAGGTACGAGCACACATTTTCTTTACCTCTTCTTCTCATAGCCAGTTATGGAATAAAAAACGGGTTAAGTACGAGTTCTACCGAAACCGTACCTATTTCAGGATTGTAGGTCAATGGGAAGTACAACTTCTAAAGTTTATCAACTTAAGTTTGCGGACATATGCACTTACATTGTATGAAATGAACTACAAATATCAATTTGTAATGATTTTTTTCTATGAAATACCTATAAACTTTTACTATTCGAATTTTTTCCTTTATTTGTGTTGTAAATTCTCTCCTCGTGTCAAATTTCATAACTGTAGGTCCAAGGGAAGTACTCTTTAGGTTTTGATGCCACAAGGGAATTTCATACAAAATGCAGCAAGATCCGTGCAAAGATGGTGATATCTTTTGATAGCGTTGACTTAGTAACTTGATTTTTTCAGTGCTTCAAGGAACCATAACCTAAATAATTGGTATTTCAAATTGGTTATATTGGTCAATTTTAGCTTGAAACCTCCACGCGATCTTGAGATAAATAGTCTTGAAAGACGGATGGAAAATAAAGTGAACCTATAAGACAGGGGTTCCCAACCTTTTCTTGATCAAAGACCACTTTTATATCATTCTTGGTAGTAGGGACCACTATACATGTATGTATAATAAAAATTAACTGTGATAATCAAACAGAAACCCTCACCATCCTCAGTCATAAAATTAAAATCGTTCGCGGACCATATATAGATAGACCAGTGGTCCGCGGACCGCTGATTGGGAACCAGTGTTATAAGCGTTCCGTTTTTTCCTTTCCAGGTACGGAACCCTAAAAAAGGAAGAAGTTTAAAGAGCAGAAAGAAATTTTACTTCAGTCGTGCGATCTAACAATATTTTTTTTTCTAATTCTAAATTAAAGAAACCAACTCTCCCATATTCACCAGAGTAATTGGAGTTACTTTAAAAAATATCTGTTCTCTTCTTTTAAGCTGGTCAATAGTCATTGTGTGTTGCATATCAAAAGCCAACGAAAGGCTTCGTACAGTCAGACCTAGTAAATAATACAAATAATTTTATCGCCTTGGAAAGCCAAGCCAAAGCTAATTTTATCGCCGACGTTATGCTATTATGATGTATTTTTATTGAATCCGGACACATACATTTCCGCAAATTAAACAAATCAAACTGAATGAAGTGCATCGAAATAGCACTACGATATTGTTTTATATTGATTGGTCAAAATAATGATTAAAATATTGGATAGCCGAACACAGGTAAAGTTCATAAAAGAAAGTTAAAAAGAAATATTATCCTCTAGAGTAGGGGTAGAACCCACTACAATCATGTATAGAATTAGACATTTTGCAACGGTTCTACGTGCTTATAGCCATGTGCATTAAACGTTTCATTATTTATAACAAAGATCGGCAAGTACATTCAGTAGGAGTTGTTCTGTTTCGTCACCGCCCACCATCTGACTCTTAATGAAATAACAGCAAAATAATGGGGAATGATTTAATCTGTTGAGTAAAATAAATCTTTATATTTTATATGCTATATTTATAATAATAAGCGTATCAACGTATTATTTGAAATATATAAGATGAAATATAAAGACATTTTACATCTGTAGTAAGTATATGATTAAATAATTTTTCCAAAAGAGTATCTTAATTAGAGTCGCTAATGGAACCCGGACATATTTATTCAGCTACTTTCGAAAGTTAAAACTTGTAATATTAGATATTTTATTTTTTTTTTCAATATTATATGTTACAATACCATATCAAAGTTAAGTTAGTATGATTACTCAAACTAAGTTAATAAGATGTTACCTTAACGGTATAATCTATCTATAAGCTAAATACAGATATGTACATACAATTTTAAGTATACTATTATCACAAATACTATTTTCAAGAAATTTTATATTAAATTAATTAATGAATATTTGTCATAAAATTTTACCTACGTAAATATCAATGAACATTTCCTCATTAAATATAAAACATATTCCTATATTTATTACGTATTGGCTATAAATAAATGTATATTGTAAAATTAACACTTAGTATTAGTGCATGTTTATTAACTAACTAACTTAACTTAGCTTCACGCTTTATCCCTTGCGGGGTAGTCAGGGAGAACGGAGCGCCAAACGCTACGGTGCATGTTTATTAAAAATATTTTTAGGGGTTTTACTAAATTAAATTATCATTATTTAGTAGGTACTTATACTATCAAGCCCAGTAACCCAATATTAAATAATTACAAAGCGCA
Source organism: Heliconius erato x Heliconius himera (assembly GCA_013421005.1). Taxonomy (NCBI): domain Eukaryota; kingdom Metazoa; phylum Arthropoda; class Insecta; order Lepidoptera; family Nymphalidae; genus Heliconius; species Heliconius erato x Heliconius himera. Next base: position 3,707 of record JAATLQ010031705.1, read on the forward strand.
ATAAAATATGCAATACCTTCATATATAAAAATATAATTTATTAGGATACAGTAAAATAAATACCAACTAATTTAGTATTTAATATTAAACATTTAATTAAATAATTTATCTACAATAAAAAATATTAATTATAGAATTATTTCACTCATGAACTTGAAATAAAAAACGGGAAGTTTTTTCTAGGTTTGTACGTAGAAATAAAATTAACATGCTTTAATAGCCGGGACAACTCCCGATACCGTCGCACCTGTAACAGCAGTGCTTTATAAAACATCTGTAATATATGTATATGGTTCTCAAAAAAAGTTATAAAAAATACATGTACGCTCTTATGTAATTACTAAGGGGCGCGCGCAGCTTCGCCCGCTTTTTTGCACCCTTAGGGGTGAATTCTAAAAAAATCACGAAACACGTATTCAATAAAATATTTTTAACAGTCTGAATTTAATTTTCTATAATAATGGGTGGCGATTTAAAGATTTTTCCATATAAACTTTCAACCCCTTATTTGAACCCGTAGGGGGTGAATTCTAAAAAACCATGAAACACGTCTTCAATGAACTATTTTTAAGACTCTTAATTTTTCAAATATTATAAAATATAATAAAAATCGGTGCCGATTTAAAAAAAAACCATAAACTTTCAATCCCTATTTCATCCCTTTAGGGTCAAAATTTTTCAAAATCCCTTCTTAGTGGATGTCTAGATTATGAAAATAAACATCTGTCCAAATTTCCCATTTCTACCATCAGCGGTTACGGCTGTGCGTGCGTCTTACCTCAGTCAGTCAGGAACATGTCCTTTTATATATAAAATATTTTATATATAAATATATATAGATGTGCATTTAATGTTTCATAATAGGGAAACATTAAATGCACATCTATAATTAATATAATTGAAATTCCTTATTTATTATTATACAAACATCACTTTGTCACAAAATATATGTTTTCGTCTATTCTTCTTTTCAATGATAAGTATTGTGTAACTACACTTGTATCGTGTATAAAAAAGTTTTACCATTCTTATAAATAAAGAAACTTCTTTTTATAAATATTTTATATGTAATGAAAAAAATATATATTCATGAAAACCTACCAGAATTTGTTAATGAATTATCTCCAAGACCAGTAGAAGTATCAACATCAGCGTGCGCATCCGCCCCGACGGCTGCAATCAGCGCGCATGCCCACGCGCATACCGACAATAGCCGTCGCATACATAGAAAAATTTTCCAGCCCCGAAACGCTCCACGCTTAGCCATCGCACATCACAAAATGACTTCAAAAAAAAGTATAATTTATAAAAAAAAATACACTATTTAATATATTTAAAAAATAATTCAGATACAAACGAACAAATAACCAATCTATAAATAAATAGTTTTGGCAACAAATAATATTCGATGCAAGTAGTTATCGAAAGTTTGTGTTTTCGCAACTCGAGACGAACGAACGCGTCGATCGTCTACATTTAGTACTGGGTGACGACGATGTGGCAGCGTAGTCGCGGTGGCACTGTCCGCGGCTCCACATCGCGACCACGACCGGCTCCTCCGGAGTCCCATCGTCTCACGCCGGGGTGCTAGGAGGGCCACTGCGCGCGCACCCGTCCCGCTAACCAATGGCACCGCAGGGGAGGGACCGCGCGTAAGACGCGACGAAGTATATGCGAAGGCCTATGTACAATGATGATAGCGGACAGGTGGTTTCGTGGCTGTAATTAAGAATCTGATAAGTTATTGCTAACCAAATAAATACGGTGTAATCTCTAAATGTTTAAGAAAACACTTGAAACCTGTTTCTGGCAAACTTTTCTGAACTTTATTGTTGATCTGTATTCTCTGTGCGTCTCAAAGAAAATATATTATAAGAAATTATATTATAACGTGTCCCCAAAGTTTCAGTCCTTAAAAAACTAGCTGTAACAGTCGTCGCGAATGCGAGCGGGCCTTTTTTTTTACCGCGTTGTTAGTTAGTTGTTGCTGTTGTCTATAGGCGTGTAAAGTATTTTTCATGTAATTCTATTTTAATCGACTTTTCGACACTGTCTATATATGCCTTATCGATATTGTATACATATCTTCCTTATCTAATTTAAAATAAAAAATATAGACTTTTTAAGTAGTATTATATCTATAGAATTTATAAGCATATTGCTACAAAGCTGTGATTTAGTCATTAAGGCTATTTGTAGAATAAAAATGTTTTTGTTGGGTTCTCTCGCAAGTTTTCCTTAGTTTCTTAGCCCTTGCCATTTGTCCTAGAGGATATTTTTCCTTGACACTGTAGACCTAATCAGCAAATAAAAAAATATTTGTAGAAACAAAAACTCCGACTGCATAAAACTAAAAAGAAAATAAACAAGCCCAATAGTTTATTAGGATTAACAGTCGAGTCGAGTCGAGTCGAGTAAGACTTTTTTGTTAGAATTTATTATGGCAATGATAATCATGATATACCTTTTTGAAATCCTCGTATTGAGCTCTTGAATTTGATACCCATATTGTGGTATTGGATACGATATTTTTTTTCACTAAGTCCAATGGCGTCCCACAGCCGCCATGATTAATTTTTTTAACGTCACCTATTTAAGAACGCTTGGGCTGCTAATACGAATCTAACGATTACCTCAATTGTGTAAATCTGTTCAGCGGTTCTGGAGATATGAGGTAATAAAGAATAATACATACAAGATCAAGAGAGCAGTCGGGAAAAAATACATATAGAAGGATCTTCTATTTTTTTCATAATAAAATTTGTTTAGCAATATACCTACATAGTAATTTATAAAATAAACTTAAATTTAAACAGCTGTCGTAAATAACAAAAATATTAAACTATACATTAAATCAAATCAAAGCTTAATGAAATTCGTATATTTTCATAAATGCGCTCTCTTATGAAAACATCAAATAATTATATAAAATTAAAAAAAATTAAATTAGCTTCACGCTGTATCCCGCACACAGCAGGGTAGGCAGAGGGAACCTAGTGTTAAGACACTTCACTTTCTGAATCTGGATTCTGGAGGCATTGCGTGTTGAGTGGCAGAACTCAACGCCGCGCTTAACCTCGACACCAGAGCGAAGAAATGGAAATATAAATTTAAGTAAATATTTCATCTCCTCGAGTGGGGATCGAACCCACAACCAGTCGGTTTTGCAGTCACACCTCGTGCCGCTGCGCCACGACCGGCCTCAAATATTCAATATAATTTGTTTTTTATCATATAATTATTAATCAAATAATTATATGATTAATAATTATATGATAAAAAACAAATTATATTGAAATTGAAACGTAAACTCTGTTTAATTCGTATTTTTATATTTTATTATTTAAAATGTATAACAATTCAATATTCCTAAAATAATAATTTATTTTGTAAAATAAAAAACTATTTTAAGTAATTGTCTACAATATTTTTCTATACGTAATAGTATCATCAAAAATTCTAACAATTTATGATGGTCTGATTTATTTTATAATTTTCTCGCAAGCACATTAAATATATAGGCAAATGAAATATTAAATATATTTATCTATACAAAAACCTATATTTAAAAGAATAATTACTTCTTATTCTCTTACTCTTACTTAATTACCCCACTTGAACTAGCGGCTGTAGCACCAAATTTCCCTTTAAGTCTATTATTTTTTAGGATTTCACCACAAATGTATATTTTTAGATTTTTTCCTGAACTAGTATTACTTGTAGATGATATTTGGCAAATTTTATAATTCTAGATCAACCGGAAGTACCCTAAGTAATTTTAATTCTCCTTATAGTGTCGAGATACGTGTTTTTTGCGATATAAACGGCCATATCTTTTTTTAAGTAATTGTAGAAATACGATTTTTTTAGTAAATTATGAGGCCGCAAATCTGACTATATGGTTTAACTTTCAACCCGATATCTCTAAACGTTCCTGACATAAAAGCTCATGACAAACAGATAGACAACAAAGTGATCTTACAAGAGTTTCTTTTTCTGTAAGAAGTACAGAACCCAAATTAAACATCTGAAACATCTGAAGATGGGAACTAATAGGTCAGCTATAGTTAGTTTTAGGAGAAAGCAAGATGTAGGATATTATTAAAAAGTATTCATTTTAGTAGAAAATTTTCGTAGAAAAATAAAAATTATGCCATCGAATTGACGCCGTCATGGCGTAGTGGGCCAACGTCTGACTCTATACATGATGGTCGTAAAATTGACTTCCTTCCAGGGGAGATTGTTTATATTTAAGTTATGAGAAAAGAGAGGTGATTTTACTTTTTCGATAAAACAAAGCACGGTGTTGTTTTCCAGCATAATTTCTTAAATTTTGGCTCTTAATTTCAATGATAACGAGAAATAAATAAAATAAGAAATAAATGGAAGTGGTATGAAGTCTACGCAAATGAAGTAGCAGGCGGGCACTAGAAGAAAATAAAATCTATATTTTATTGCTTGACATTATTTAGATAAAAAAAATACAACAGAATGTTTTAATTGTTTGTTTATTTTTTCCATTTTATTAATATTAATGATTCCGTGAATAATTTTATAAAAGCGGCGCAGGGCACAAGCGTGAGACTGTAAACATATTCTGTGCGTAAGAAATGAATATTTAATATTCTCATTTCTTCGTTCTGGTCTGGCAACGAGGCGTTGGGTTCCGCTGCTCAACACGCTATATTTCGGGGGAAAGTGGGGAACGAAAGTGTCTTAATGGGAACGAAATGCATTAACAGTAGGTTTCCAAGTGCCCTCTGCCTACTTTGCTATGTGAGATACAACGTGAAGATAAAAATAGTAATATACAGATGTCTGGCTGATCTTATATATAATGCTCGTACACCAAAAGAATCGCTTAAAGAGTTTTCATGCCATTGCCTAAAATCGTAATCATAGCCTCAGTCTCGTATCGTAATCAATGCCATCAGAATTCGGCAGAAAGTGGGGAACAAAGTGACTTATCACTAGGTTTTCTCTGCCTACCCTGCTGTGTGCGGGATACAGCGTAAAGCTGATGTAATAATAAAAAATATTATTTGCTCCTAATATGTTCATAGGTGCTTATAGCTTATAGGATTTAGCGGTGTCTAGCTGGGAGTCATAACCAGGATAAATGTCTGACAATGGACAACGTCATTTCTAATTTTAGTCACAAGAAAATATAAAAAAAAATAACTTTATAATTTAACGAAAGTTGGGTACTATTTTTAGCATCTTAGTTATCTAATAAAGTAACCACCACCTTGTACCCACCGCCCAAACTCCATATTCCCTGATAGTACTTACCAGTGTTGGATGTATACGCACAGAAACTTTCAGATTTTATAAAATAACGAAAGTCTGGTTACTATCGGCTCTCAGGTGACGTTTTCAATATTCCATTATCGAATAAATTTATTAAAGATTAGCTTTGGCTTTTATAGCATGTATATCTTTCGAAAAAATATAAAATTAAAATAATTCAACGCTCTATTTACGGGCGCAAACTTAGGCTCGGATCCCGCAGGGAGCGCCCTTGCTGCTGATGACATCCTCTCAAGCAGCAACGTTGGTACGTTGTGTTGCACTTTCTTAGAATTATGTTTTTTTTAATGTATAAATTATATAATATATACTGTATGTGTGATAAATGTCCGTCACGCTGAACGTAACTGCTAGCACACCTTTTATTAAATATAGTATAGAGCAACAAATAATTTAGTTCAATTAATATGGAACTAAATATCTAATGATATTCTAAGCCTATGTCTTTTGTACCATTAATAAGTAGGTACTCTTCAGGCTGAATAACTTTACTCTCTTATCTCTGGTTTATTATGGTCTGAATACCTGATCTGGTCTCTTAGACTTCATCAGGTGGTGCAAAAAATTATAGATTACTTTTACAGATTTAGGTTATTTATCAGATAGGTAAAGAATATTCAGTGCCATAACACTTCGTTCTCCGTTGTTCACCTGAATTTAAGACATGGCAAGACATCTTACCGAGTAGGGAATAAATAATTGAAATATAGTCATTCCCCAAACTGGATTGAACGCTCAACCACCGCTGTAAATACAGTCAGTGGCGCTACTATTACGCCATGGTCAAACATCATTTTCTTATTTTCACTGGTGGGTCATAAAAATGACTGTCTTATTATTCAATAATATCTTATTACTCAATGAAAATGCCTGTCACGCTGAGCAACTGTAGATATTGCGGAATTATGTATTGTTTTAATTATGTAACGCTTACATGAAATGTGTAATAATAACTTCCATGTATTCAAATCCAGTTAGGCTTTTAAAAAAAAATAAGAGAAAAGTAAACCTAATAAATAGAGACCAGTCGTGGTGTAGGGGACACATGTGTGACTGTAAATACGACAGGTTGGTTGGTGGGTTCGATTTCCACTCGTGAAAATAAAAAGCAAAGTCGAGGCAAAGCATGGTATTGATTTCCGCCACTCAACATATAATGTCTGCAGAATTCAGTGGAAAGTGGAAAACGAAATGTGTCAAGACTAGGCTGTCTCTGCCTATTATGCTACATGCGGGATATAACGTGAAGCTGAAAAATCTATAAATAAACGCTCAATAAAGTTGGTCATGTGAAAAGAAGCTTGTCCAAGTAATCGCTTTGGTGTACAAAAGCCTTAAAAAGATTTTAGAATCAATCCCTGATTGGAATCTCATAATTAATGGGTATCAGATGACAGTAGGTACCTGCCCTATAAAATCCAAAAAAAATATTTAAGTTTTGTCATTAAGAAATAAATAAGCCATAAATTCACTTCACTTTCAGATTTTATCTTTATTTATATTATAACTTCTCACTTCATACTACATAACATAACTCTTACAGTGTGTGTTATTTAGTACAAAGTGAGAACCACTGGACCTATAAACTAAAGGCGACACGTTGTGTCCGTATGTAAATGCAAAACTGCTCTGGTAACAAAATAAATCTTGAAGTTAAATTCCACACATACGCCATGTCTAAAAATTGAGTAGTCCGTAAAGAACAATGTTTGGACAATGAGTTCCCTCTATCTACTCTGCTATGAAGTGTGAAGCTGAAACAAAAATAAAACTGAAAAGAACTTATGGAAAGGTCAATTTCTATACAAATTATTACATAAAATGTATGAACGAGTATATATGTACATTGTACATTTCTTTTAAATCGCAGATTTAATATAATGCAATCGAGATATACCTAATAATATATACAAAACTGTGTATTACCCGCTCGTATCTTTTGATTGCGTTGACTTAAGCTGGATTTTTTTTCTGGTCTGAATATTTGATATAAATTTCAACTTGATACCTTCACGCCCTCTCAAGATAAATGGTCTTGACGGACGAACAAACGGGCAACAAAGTAATCTTATAAAGATTCTGTTTTTTTCTTTTCAGATATGGAACACTGAAAATCAACATTGTTTCCTTCAAAGTTTTTTTTTATTTATTAAAAACTAGTCAATTGCGAATTAGCTTAACCCACTGTAGGTTCTATACCAATTTCGTGATTTCGACGAGAAGTACAAACGATACAAATTGACAAAATTAGGTTTGCGGTCGAATGCACTAATTTTGTATGAAAAAGGAAATTATAATTTGTAAAGATTTTGTCCGTGATATAATAGGTCGGGATAAAAGTACTTTCGTATTTTGAATGTATTGATGAATTATTAGTAGTAAATATGTCTGAAGATGCAATAAATAAAAACTAGTTCCCGCCATTTTTCAATTGTTTTTCAAGCAAGCAAAATTAAGGTAGGTATGTGACAAAGAAATTCGGTACATTTTAAAGTTTAATTACAAAAAAGTAAAAATGCTACGAACGCCACGAATAAAATTTGTGCGGTTTACAGATGTGGTTCGAGCGTTTCAAGTCTGGAAATTTTAGTGTGAAAGATGAGGTTCGCTCTGGACGCACAGTCACAGATAAAATCAGTGTCATCTTTGAGAAAGTGAAGCAAGGTCGACATATTAGTAGCTACGACATTGCTGGAGAACTGGATGTTGATCATAAAACAGTTTTACGTCATTTACGAAAGTCTGGGTACAAGAAAAAACTTGACATTTGGGTACCACATGATCTCACTGAGAGAAACCTAATACAACATGTTTCCATTTGTGATTCTTTGTTAAAACGTAGCAATGTAGCAATCCCGAACCATTTCTTAAACAGTTGATTACGAGTGACGAACAATGGGTCACTTATGATAAGAATGTGCGAAAAAAATCATGGTCGAGCATGAACAAGCCCCACAGACCGGGGCAAAGCCCGGCCTGACTCGAAACAAAATGATGCTATGTGTATGGTGGGATTGGAAAGGAATCGTCCACTATGAGGTTTTGCCACCGGATAAAACTATCGACTCTGACCTCTACTGTCAGCAACTGATGAAGTTAAAAAAACTAATGAGAAAAACCGGCCGGAGCTGGAGAACAGCAAGGGCGTAGTGTTCCACCATGACAACGCCAGACCGCACTCATCTATAGCCACGCAACAAAAATTGAAAGAGCTTGGTTGGGATGTGTTGATTTTTTTAAAAAATCTCAAAATTTCTACCGGAATGGTATCATGGCACTACCCATAAGATGGCAACAAGTCATCGATCAAAACGGCACATACATTTTATATATAAATAAAAAATTATACCTAAAATAAATATTTTCCTTTGTATGAACAATACGAAAATACTTTTGCCCCGATCTTATATCTGAAAATTGTAATTAACTTATTACTCGACTAGTAATCGACCTCACTACCGTCACGTTCACAGTTTTACATTTTACTCATTGCGCCACGATGGTTTCATCAATATTTTAAGCTAGGGAACCGTAACGCCTAATATTAATAACCTATCTCCAACGTTAATCTTAGATTGTTTCATATATCTATCCAATCTCTAGATTGGGCAAGAAGATATCATGTGACTATACGTGCAGTAACAGTGATTGTACAGTTTACGCATGATTAAGGCTCAAATCGAACTTTCGTAGGATTTTTATAGGAACCTTATAATTGGGTATCTATAGCTCGACGCGGCGTTGTTTTTCCTTATAAAGAAAAGGTTCTTTCTACTTAAGTGGTATAAGTATGTAGGCTATGCACAAAAGTTAAGTGGATTTTTTTAAACTTTCTGAGAGCAAGGGTATAAATAACAAATTAACTATTTAGTTCCATGAGTTTGAAGATGTACAAAGGCACCTCTTAACTTTTAAATATAAAAAAAATATTGCATTGTAGACCATAAAGAAAAATCTCGGGACGATTAATGACTCTTTACTAACGAACGTCCGACAATGCCGATGCCATCTATATAATTTTATTTAGTTTTTTAAACTATCGGCCTTAATACCAAATTGAGCCCCTTTCAAGGCTATTATTTTTTAGGATTTTACCACAAACGTATAATTTTCTGATTTTTCCTGTACTAGTACTACCTCTACAAGTAGTGCTAGCTACAGTAGCTGCCAAATTTCATAATTCTAAGTCTATCAGAAGTATCCTATTAATTGTGATTCTCTTTATAGTGTCGGAATATGAGTTATTTGCAATATAAATAGCCATTTATTATTTAAGTAAACGTAGAAATGCGATTTTTTGCCACTCGGGCAAATCATGAACTGATGGCGGGCCGGCCAGGTAGGTAATATATTTTTTTGGTTTTATTCTGGAATAGAATTCAATATTTTTCGAATATACGAGAGTATTATTTTTGCTA
>JAATLQ010031705.1:13534-40565 GCA_013421005.1 Heliconius erato x Heliconius himera
ACCGACTGGTTGTGGGTTCGATCCCCACTCGAGGAGATGAAATATTTACTTAAATTTATATTTCCATTTCTTCGCTCTGGTGTCGAGGTTAAGCGCGGCGTTGAGTTCTGCCACTCAACACGCAATGCCTCCAGAAATCGGCAGAAAGTGGGGAACGGAGTGTCTTAACACTAGGTTCCCTCTGCCTACCCTGCTGTGTGCGGGATACAGCGTGAAGCTGATTTAATTTTTTTTTTTTTATTATTTTTGCTGTCAGCGGGCCACCAGTATTCGACCGGCGGCCGCGGCCCGCTCTCTGTGCATCCATGGTTTAAGCCATATACTCAAATCTACGGTAGACGGTAGAGTATATGGTTTAAATTTCAACTCGATATCTTTTCGTTTTCATTCCTATGATACAGACTCTTGACAGACAGACAGACGGACAAGAAAGTGATATTATAAGGATTCCTTTTTTCTTTTACAAGTATGGTACAACCCTGAAAATGATGTTTTTTACTTAAAATTATGTAAAATAAACAAATTTACTAAATAAGCGAAACATACTCGCTATGTATGTCATTTTTTTTTATTTTAGTATAAGGCCCTCATTTTCAAATTTAAAAGAAAGAATGATTTTAAATGTGTATTAGATTAAAACATATTTTAGAATATCAGTTAAATTAATAATAATTTCAAAAATACTATCCACATTTTTTATATAAACATATTGAATTATTTTTACAGCATAATACATTTTAAGGATAATAACAAACAAAAATCTCCATAGTATGTTTTTATTTTTTAAAAATCCTATTAATTACATATTTAGTTAAGTTAACATTTAAAATTAAGCTATCACAAGTAAATATCTAAAATTATCCTCCTTTTTTCCACTTTTCCCCAGGTGTATATTCGGTCATAGGCTTGCCAGATATGCCACAAGTCCCTATACCAACTCTGCCGGTTAAATTGTCTGGAGAAGCAAATATACTCTTATTCCTGACACCAGGTTTCCTTGAAGCTTTAGTGTGAAATGTAAGCCATTTATTTTTTTCTGATTCTCGTTCTTCTTCAATCTGTTTAAACCGCTGTTGTTTTTTCTGTTTTTTCTTCTTCAAATATTCTCTATTATAGCCTTTTCCATGTCTAGAAATCAATATAAATATTACAAAAAATTTAATTGAGCGATATTGATGTGTAAACATACAACATTTATAATAGTAAAAAGCAATAATATGCTACATTAAGAAAAAAAAAAGAAAAAATGTATATTTTGGAACTTAGAGAACTTAATGTCAAGACACTCCATTCTTTACATTCTGCCCAATTTTCGAGAGACTACATGTTCAGAGGCGAGACGCAATCTTGTGATTTAACCAGAGTGGAGAAATGAAAATAATGTTCTATAAATCATTCCCCTTAGTGGGAATCAAAACCACAGCAGTTGTTTTACATACAGACACTGCCTGATACGCATATATGGTAGCAGTAGACAGAGAAACCAAGTGTCAACAACTTTATTATGCACTTTGTTTGTGAAGAACCAAACCAACGGCACAAGCAAGAAATCAAAATAATTTAAATTAATCTTCCATGCGGGGATTGCCAAAATGACATTTAAAATTAATATTTCATAGATAATCAAAATATCAAATGCAAAGTATCAGGTCTTTAATAAAGTTCATCTATGCAATGCTAGCCCCATTATTTGTGTGGACATGATAATGTAAAATTGGAAATCTATTCCTGTTCACCCCAATTTTGATGAGATATTTTATTTTAAAGTTATCATTTATAGGATTATATTTTCTGTAATTAGCAAAATACTGTTTATAAAATGCAAGCCATGCTTACAGTAAACTTAGTCCTACTAAGCTGTGTCTTTGTGGTTGAATCTGACCAAATTAAATCATATTGATTTTGACTAGCACAACTTCTTCTATTGTGATACATAAGACTGACTGTATTCCATAGTAGTTATTTATTCTTTTATATTTAATAAAAAAGGTTCTCCATCAAAATAATAAACTAAATAATCAAATAGAGCTTTTGAAGGCAATACTTACTTGCTTTCATCTCCACTTAATGGCCTTTTTGTCCCAGAATTCAAGGATTTCACATCCAATATTGAAACTGTTTCTAATGAAGAATATCCATCAAATTTAACTTTTAGACTGTGTTCTGCCACCTCTTCAACAGTTGCTTCATAAAACCTAGAAACATAAATGAACACATAAGTAAACACATACATGTTACAAATTTAATATATGATAATTGTAGCACAATAGAACAGTGTGTCTACTGATTTTAAATTCAGCAGTTTTGGGGTCAATCCTTTCAGTAAATGGAAATAACTATAACATATATATTACAAAAGTATTTTCCTTTCCCTGCTCTAGTAGACATAGCACAGCATTAAATTCAACATAAAATGCCTCATAAATTGTGTAGTAGGGAACAGGGCATCTAAGGCACTAAAATCCCTTGCCTCTGCCTGCCTTGATGCAATTTTTTTTATTTGCTATTATGATTCTGCTTTTTATTTTAATCTTTAAAACATACAAGTTTTGTTTTTTGTGTTTGTAATTTGATTTTATATATCTTTATGTGAATTTCGTTAATAAGTGATTATTATAAATCGATTAATCAAATAGGGAGACCTAAATATATTAAGCATATCAATTAATTATAAGAATGAAAGAATAGATCAGACATACATGCCATCCGCTTTCCATTTCGCCAAACATTTTTCGCTTATCCGCCACTTTGGAGCAGACTCAGCAACACCTCCGACGTCGGTAGCCAGCAGCGAAGCTGTAACATCATCATCATTACTAGCACTATGAATATTACTTTTTGAATCACCTTCTTGAGATTTTATAAGATCGCGTGTCAATTCTATTACTTCTTCCAAATCAGCTTTTAGTTTTAATAATTCCTCATTTTCAGGATCCGTCAGCAGCGCCGCCTCAACCTTTAATTGAAATTAAGTTAAAAATGTTATGACTACATCTTCTAACTCAAGAGGGTTATAATAAACAAAGGTAGCTTACTTGCTGTAGTTGTAATTTGTAGTTTCTTAAATCATCAGCCATGTTGTAATCGTATTTTTATTGTATCACATTCACAAGTTAATAAGTTTATATTATTTTGCTTTAGATATTGTTTTAAAAGGAGTTTCACTGTTTCTAATAAATAAGCGTTAAAGTTTCCTTAGAAGCCAACCAATTCTTTTTCTATTTTCTCACAAATCACAATCACAACCATGACTTCACCCACAGATTATACAACAATACAAGCATAGATAATACATAATACAATATTATCAGAGTTGTCAAACATAATTTATAATTTTTTTACCGTATTTACTTATGAATAATTTTATTAATAAGTGGAATATTTTAAACGAGCAAAGTTCATAATAAAAATGTATATTATATATAAATGTATCAATTATTGCTTTTAAGATTTAAAATTTCGTTCATCTATACTTATAATAAAATCATAACTACGTATTAATAATAAAGTATGGTATTAATGTAGTAGAATCCAAAACAATGATTTTAAAATTTTTGTCTGTTTGTTTGTGCATTTGTTTTACCACTAATCTCAGAATTAGCTTAACAGGTTTAAATGCAATTTTCACTATTAGATTCTGGCAAAATTCCGTTAACATATAAGAGTTTATTTTATTACTATCGGTTCATAACTAAAATAGTTACATCAGTTTAAAGTACTTAGTTCGACAAATTTCATATAACATTTATTTTATACAACAGTTTTACTGAATTCACTGAATCTTTAGCTTTCAATTTCTATGATTACAGAAAAACTAGACATTGTATGATGATAAAGATTTCAAGATTAAGGATCGGCACCGGAGTTTACGCGGGAAAAACTGCGCTTACCATGGACGTGTACCTACCGTCTACCTATATAACGTGGCCTCAAAATGTTGTTACTCCAATTTACATATAATAATTTTATTCTTTAACTAAAAAAAGAATAAAATAGTAGATTATTAAACAAATTCATTGGGTATTAAAATTGTTGTTCACTTTAAAAAAATACAGTAAAAATTATAAAATATTAGTAGGAGTATGAAATAGAATAAAATTAGTTGAAATTTTTCAATATCTAATCAATTAAACATTTTACATAATATAGGCCATCGTGACGCAGGGGCGCGACTTCTGATCTGAAAACTTCTGAAAGTTTGATTTCGTCGGGTTTTCATTCAAAAGAATAAACTATTTTTATTTAATCGCCCTGATAACAAGACAAAGGGGGGAATGGAGTTTTTAGCACTGGGTTGAACCCAGTGACAGAGGGAACCCAGTGGGTTCCCTCTGTCTACCATGCTATATGCGGGACACGGCGCGAAAAAAAACAGGCTCCAAAAAAATTAAACATATTAAATTGTTACAGTATATTAATAAAAAATATAACTTAATCACTAATTAAAATTAGTACAATGCAAAAGGTGTAATGCATAGAACATTACAAGTTACTTCCTTATTAAATAGCCGCTAAAAATAATGTGTATTATTGCATAAAATATTTTATATAACTTTAATATATAATTAAATATATGTTTTTATTTAAATATCAGTCAAAGCACAATAAAGCCTTAATTATAATATTTATACAAATTTAGGCTTTTTTGATGAAATGCATGAGTGAATATAATTAAAATTAATGATGATATGTTATTTGAGTTATAATATAATAGTGTATGATATAATTCATGCTATTATATTATAACTAAACTTAGTTATTATAATGGTTTTACAATATAAATTAAAATAAATGATAGAACAATAAAATTATAAGGATTAAATTCATTATCAAAGAAAAATATAAGAAAACATAAAATAGAAGTATCCAACCTATATTAATTACACATATCATAAATTATAAAAAATAAAAAAAAATATTTAGGTAATATTAACAATATATAATACAATCAGAATTTTTATTTTCAGACGTTGTTATCAAAAATTTAAAAGGCATGTTAAAAACTGTTATAGCTCGACAAGAACTTTATGAATTATCGAAGAATTATTTTAGATATCTTAGGTGGCTCACACCGCACAGTCAACCCTGCCAGCCCCACGACGACAACAGCCAAGTATAATTATAAATAATAAGATGAAAACGGCATTTCAAGATCGATCTCAGATTTGAGAGCGGTTTATAAATACGGGCCTAAGTATCATTATCTGCGCTAGTTTGTATACATCGAATTTTAGAATTGGGCACACGACGAGTTTGACTCATGCCTATTTTCACAAGCTCCATAAAGGATTTGTCGGGCTATATTTATTTTTAATAGTATTCTTAAGCATCTACACTGACAAGGTGACTTTGTAGAGCTGTGGACTGATGATATCGACGTCTGGATGCAAAGTCTTCGTTCTCATCGTTCAGCCGCTCCTGTTCCACTGGTATGTCAGCGTGTACTGGCGTCACAACTAATTGCTCATATTCTAATGGACGTTTGCTGAAAATATTACATTCAAAATATTGTTTATTCAAATACAGTACGGTCAACGTGTTGTGGCTGACATGACGTTAGGTTTCCTAGCTTCAGTGCATTGTTCACTAGGGAAAAAAATAATAAAGTCATCTGCAGCTGACTTCAGGGCGGCCACGACTTGTCGACCGTAATATAGACTTTTGGTTGCAAAGTCTATAAGCACGGCCGTACCTATGAATCATCAAACAAGATAGAAACTAATATTAATATTTACCCAATAGCTTGAAGGAAAGCTATTTTCAGCCAGTGGAAGAATCTGAATTCGGAAGCGCGTCCGGGTTTTACGGCCGGATTGGCAGCACCAATATAAAGCCATATTAACCAAAGAATAGATAGGCATCCTATAGCGTACATCCAGTGAACTAAAAACATTAGTAATAACTTGATAGCTACCTGAAATATAAATATACACATTTTTTTCCCTTTATACGTCGAATATATTACATATAAAGATCACCACTCAACACGCAATGCCTCCAGAATTTGGCGGGAAGTGGGGGAACGCAGTGTCTTAACACCATCCATCTGCCTACTCTGCTACGTGCAGGATACAGCGTGAAGTATTTTTTTTAAAATACTATTTAAAATAAATAAATCAATCAGCTTCACGCTGTATCCCGCACACTGCAGGGTAGGCAGAGGGAACCTAGTGTTAACACTCCGTTCCCCACTTTCTGCCGAATTCTGGAGGCATTGCGTTTTGAGTGGCAGAACTCAACGCCGCGCTTGTCCTCGACACCAGAGCGAAGAAATGGAAATATAAATTTAAGTAAATATTTCATCTCCTCGAGTGGGGATCGAACCCACAACCAGTCGGTTTTACAGTACTTTGTGCCATTGCGCCATGACTGGCCTCTACTGGAAAATACTACTTAAATAGATATATTTTCAATTAAAATGATATTTACCCCAACTAACGATAACCATCTATTGCAAAGATGCGAATACCAATTCTTATTTTTCGAGTGCACATTCACATTCGGTCTTCGCTCTTCCTCATTAGATGTGCGCCCATTCATTATAGCAGAGTCTGTAGGGGACGGAGTAAAATCCTGCAAACAAAAGCCAGGTTTAAGATCTTTGATTTTTACATATTTTATTTAAGAGTTAGGGGCCGTCGTGTCGCAATGGCACAAGCGGGTAACTGTAAGCGTGAGGCTGTGAGTTCGATTGGATTGAAGGAGATGAAGTATTTTATATTTTCATTTATTTGCTCTGGTGTTTATTTGCTGTTGGTTCGCGGCGTTGAGTCCGCCACTCAAGACGCAATGCCTCCAGAATTCGGTGCAAAGTGGGGAGCGGAGTATCTTAACACTAAGCTCCTGCCTACCCTTGCGTGAAGCTAAAAAAATCAAGACATTAAATTTTATTAGAATGCTTATACTACAAATAACGTGATAAATAAAAAATACGTAATATATACCCCAACAGTTTTGTGCCTTATTCTCTCTGGAAAAAGCAAATCCAAATCACTTCCAGTCGCTCCATATACTTGTGTATCTCGTTGAGAATGACCTTGAAACCTAAATATTTTTTTTAGTTTTATTTCAAAAATTAAGTCAACTCTTACATATGTCAGCATTAAAGAGAACAATCATAATATCATCAATCAAATGATACTGATTTGGCCAAAGTAAAAAAAGATAAGCAAGAAATGTATGAATGTCTATGCTTTCGAACATCATCTCGGATCTGAAATGATCTATTCCTTTTTTAGCCTCCCGTTATAGTCCTCATATAGCTTGGTAGGCAGTGGGAATTTCGTGTTGAGACACCCTGTTTCCCACATATCGCTCAATTTACGTTACCAGACCAAGGTAATGAAAATAATTTATAATTTCCAGTGGGAATCGAACCTACAAACTTCGCGTTTGCAGTCAAAAAATGTACCACGGCGCTACGACGTCCTCCCGAATTATTATATTTATATGTATGTATTATACATATAAATAAATTATAGTATATTCCGGTTTTCACTTATGTACATACATACGTATCGTCAGCTCATCGTCATAACTTACAGTTTGCGGGGGGCTAAGTTAGCTTTGCATGTGTGTATGTTCATATTTAGTGTAGGTGTAACGTCATTTGTTTGCACTAAACCGGTTTATACAGCTTTTGACAACAGACAAGAGGTGTATCTTGTACTGATCACAAAAATTCCTAATAATTTATTCTTGTGTTCGATTTATTAAAAGTGAAAGATAAAGTTGGCACTATCACTGTACATGTACCCGGGAAAAAAATCGTGAACTGTTCTCAATGGTATAAGGAAAAGATTACTCATTAATTCAAACGACACATCAGACGAGAGTAAAAACGACGAGGCGTTAGTGCCTGGTGTTTTTACACCAGGCACTAATTGGCATAAATTATACCATTTTATGTTGGAATTTTGTTTAATAATTTCTTATTGTGTTATTTTTTTTTGACTCTACTTTAATAATCATTCACACAAATGCAAAGCTCAGCTTAAGCCTCGCGAACTGTTATTTCATGTAATAATGGAAATCGGCAAATTAAAAACGTGCAAAAATATTATATCATAACAATACAAAAAAATATAAAAAAATAAATCATACCTCATTTCTCTTTTATGTTGCAAATCAAATGTTTGTGCAAGAGCAAAATAAGAGTAATCAATGCTAGCGTATGTAATAAGAAAAGGCATAGTGACGATTGGTGCAAGCTTGTTTATGTCTCCAATGATGATGAACGTTACGGTCACTACTGCAACTACTATCATTGAATAAATAGGCACTTTGTTTGGACCTCTCTGTGAAATAATGCAGAAACAACGGTTATAATTATATGAAGAATAAATAATTTGTCGGCGTCAGTGCAGGACCTTCTATACTCTATTCATTTTGGTATGAGACAAAATGTAAGCTATTAAAATATTGTTTCTAAATCTTTTATACAACATTTTAATTTATATTTAATTTGGTCCAGATTTACTCATAATAAAAAATATATAAAAATCAGTATAACATAAACGAAATAATCACAAAACAACTTTACACTTAATAAAACAAGAAACTTAATAAAAACAACAATAGTAACAACGGAATCAACAGCTCTATCTTATGAACAGGTTGACCGATAATAAAAAATCGCCGAAATCCGAAGTGGATGTAATCTGACCGACGACAAACATCACATTTTAATGTAAAATGTCCGCAGTAGCTGCGCTCTATAATTTATTATAGTAGTTTATTTTTATAGTATTAAAATGTGCCCCAACTTTGAGAACAAGTTGGCTTTTGGGTGTTTTTACATGTCAAGAATTTAAACATTATTACGAAAAATTAAGATAATAATTTATGGTATTTATGTTTCTATTTACCCTAATTTACGGTATCCCATAAATTAGGGTAAATAGAAACATTTTTAGATTTGAAATTAGATTTTTCCAATGTTACTGGCTTTAAATATGAAAAAAAAATCTTTATTTTTGATTATTAAATTTGTTTCTTTACACTTTAAATGTTATAAAAATTTAAAATATAATTATAAAAACAATTACATTATCTATGAAATCGATATATTTAAATCACAATAATTATTTACTAATAAGTTCTATAGACATTGTTTAATAATATTATTACATCTATAAATCCTAAGATTTTGTTTTTTTTACTTAATAACTGTACTAGCGACCCGCTCTTGGCTTTCTCCGCTTAAACTACTGAATTATTTACTGAATATACTGAACTATGTTCGCGTTTTAATATATAATATATGTTTACAATGAACTGGAAATTTCTAATGAGAAAATTATTAAAACCTTAAGTTTGCAGTGCATTTCCGTACTTTCCTTGAGAACATTCAATTGAATTTAAAAAAAAAAAACAACTTATCGCGAAGTATGGCCTCCGACAGACTATTTATAGGAAATGACCGCGTGACGCCGCCACCTCGGCTGGCCATAACGCCGCAACCGCTATGTCTACATGCATTCTAAATCTGTACTATCGGCGAAAAAAATATTTAAATTCATGCTGTGAAACGGCATATTGATCTATATTAAATCAACAATTGATATGGATGGATATGGATTATTGCTGTATTGCTTAAAATCGTTACGAAAATTATCCATTATTTCTCGCAAAAAGAAAATGACAAAAAATTTAGGTTATTCATAAGAGATATACCATACATATATCATCGCGGCGTTCTGTAGATATTTTCAAGGTACACAATACTTAGTACATTATTTTGATAAATCTTGTAAAGTATAGCCTGTGTTTAACATATAAGGAAAAAAAATATTATTTACAACATCACATTAGAAACCTCAAAAATAACAGTATTTCTCTGCTCTATAATGGATGTTATTATACATATAAACTTTCCTCTTGAATCACTCTATCTATTAAAAAACAGTGCATCAAAATCAGTTGTGTAGTTTTATAGATGTAAAAATACATAGGGCCAGACACTGAAAAGCAACTTTGTTTTATATTTTTATTGTATTTATACTATGTAGTGATTAAACTCCATCAATCGTAACCTATAAAATAATCTTTTATTATTTGTTTATCTTTTATCTCGTGCTTTCGTTAATAGGGTATAAATGCAAATTTTTTTTGCAGCCGACAGCCTTTAACTTTTAATGTGACATATGTGGGTGCGACTTCCACTAGGGGGAATGAATTATTTTAATTATTTCGCTCTGGTAATAAGACAACTGGATAAGCATATCTTATTAAAAAAAAAATTAAAATCATTATTTACTTACACCATGTCCAAGCGCTTCAAGACCTGGTATGACTCTCTCGTTTGCTATACTTTGTAAAACTCTTGGAGTTCCATACATAGCGCCGAGGCACGAACTCATTGAACTAACATACAGGCCTGCCAGAAGTAAAATTTTAACTGCAGAAATATCTGCTGTTATTGAGAAATTAGTCAAAAGTGCCTCCCTTGTAACTGTTGCTGCCAGAGTTATTATAAACATTAGATACAGGAAAGTTCTGGAAAAAAAAACATAATATTAAATTACAAACCTTAATAACATATGTACATTACAATAAATTAATTTTATTTTAGTTAAAAAAATTATAAATTATTTCTTTTTATTGTCTTTACCACATTTCTGCAAAATCAAAGTCACAATTTTATTTAAAATCAAGAAGATATAGGCTTAATTTTTTGAATGTCAAATAATTTTCTATCGGTTTTTTTTTTAAATTGTGTTTAGTCATAACAAAATTCCAAATGAAAAATTCTCCTTGTTATTTATATGGGAAATAGAAAAGCACGATACCCATTAATATAAAAATTAAGAACCCTTTTAACAGACGTATTTTCAATGTCCAGAACAATACTTTCACTATAATTTAAAAAAAAGAAATAAATATTTTTTTGGCCCAACTTATATTAAAGTTAAAAAAATATAATATTATTTTGTCATACCCGGTGCCTATAGCTGCCAATGATCCATTAGGAATATTAACAGAGGGATTTTTTAAATCCCCACTCATATTGATACCAGCTAAAATTCCAGTTATTGTTGGGAAGAATACTCCAAAACATTTAAACCAAGTGTAATTATCTTGATAGTTTGCCCAAGTATTATTTGCCATTGTTCCACCAAGCCAACCTTTAAAGCTTACATCTGTAAAATAGAATTAGAGGTTTACTTACTGATCGTAAATATTATTTTGCATATAGAGAGAGTGTCTTGTTACCAGAGTGTGATAATGAAAATTATCACATGATTATAAATGATTGAATAATATGAGATTATAAGAAATATATTCTTTTAATATGTGGAGATGATAGGAAAATTCTAAAAGTATAAAAAAACTTATTATTCAATTCAATTCTATTCAAATTTTATTCTTATTATAGATCTCAGATTCTTATTTATTACAGAAAAGGAAAAGATATCAAACTGTGAACATAAACATTCACTTTTTTTAGTTAATGTAAATTTATATATATTATTTACCAGGCACTGTGGTGAATGATCCAACAAAGAAGTCTAAAGCAGCCATTAAAATGACTAATAGCAGTACAAACTGCAATTTAATCACCCACTTCACTCCAGCTATGTTTATAGTGCCTAATAAAAGAACTGCAGCCACGGCAAAACCCCGAGCTGCCCATGTATTTTGTGTACCAACTAAATCAGCCATTGATTCACCAAATCCAAATACATTTAAGGCACATCCCACAGCCTGAAAGAAAAAAATTAACATATACTTTTGTTGCACTTTATAATTTAAGTTGATACACAGTCGAGAACATTGACATCAATGCAGCAGCAGCATATTTCTAACATGGATTTGTTCCAAACAACCTTTAGATGGATGAGATGGTTAAAAGTTTTTAGGTCTAATCTAAAAGTACAAGAGCTAATATATGTGTATACAATAACCTCATAAATTTATTTTTTTATATATAAATTATACAAATATATATACAAAACATTTCTAGAGCAAGGAATTCTAAATGTTAAATAGTTTATTTTAATTGATGAATAATTCATATGAGGAGAATAATTGAAAAGAAAAAATTATCTGTAACATTAAGTAAACAAGTAATTATTTACCTGGCCAAAGCAATAAACCATCCCTAAAGCTCCTCCAAGTCTTGAACCTAAAGTATGTGCTAATAAAAAATATACTCCACCACTTTCTATCCTACATCTTTCACATATTCCTACAGCAGACAATACTGAGATCAGTGCAACAAAAACTATAACAAAAATAATCATTTATCACAAACAAAATATTATATTATGTCATGAATTTACTAGAATGATTAAATTTCATATGAATATGACACAATTGTTGCTTACCTGTAAATATCACTATGAGCACAGCATTTACGAGACCAGCCTGTCCAACCATCCAACCAGATCTCAAAAATACAATAACTCCAAAAATGTTTATAAGGCATGATGTGAAAACACCATCCCACGTTCCAAAGAGGACTGGCTGCGATATGAAAAAATTTGACTTCCACCAAGGTGCATCCCCCTAGTATAGAAAAAAAGTGTGTTTAAAATACAATATTGATGATAATAAACGTTTCAGTATAGATCAGTTAACTACTCAACAATACCTGTACGTCTGCAAAAATCTCATTAGCTCCAGAAGCTTGATGCCCACCCGTTCCATATTGTGATTCATTTCCTAAGTCGACAAAGCCACCTGATTGTCTTCGCATTCGAGCCCTGTCATATCCCGGTTCATCATTACGGAAGCTATCTACGTCCAAATCAATTCTTCTTGATCTATTACTCTGATCCATTGTATTTATTTTATAAAAGTCTAATTTATTTCATATTTTCTTTATCTGATTTATCATTTAATCAGATTTCTTAGTTATTAAAGAAAACGTAAACTTTTGAGAAAACATGACGTTTGTCATGTCTAAATTGTCAATGTCAAAAGACGAAAACCATCAACTAACACAAGAAATGAATATGTTTATGAACTGTAGCCGGCTGGTACAGTTCATGACAGATATTTTTGTCTTTCTGTCTGCCTTTTAGATTTTGTGTCGATCACGCAAAAAGTACTAGAAAGAAGTTCATTAATGTTATTTGGTGCTACGTTAAACAAAAATACTTGGACTTCAATGTAACTGCTATTTTTCTGCTTATCTCAAAGTAATTGCTAAAGTCAAATTACTTAAAATACTATTGAATAGAAGTGAATTAATTCTGGCGTAGTTATGGCTACTATCCAATATATTATTATTACAAGACTTATTACCTAGAGGAACGTATTGGACAGTTTTTATCCTAGTGTTCAATGCAATGCTCGTAATCTTAATAGAAAACTTTAATAGAAAATAGATTATGAACTATAATAATATAACTAAAAAAAACAATAGTTTCTTAATGAAGTGCAATAAATGATTGTTCAAATAACAATTTCAAATGTAGTATAAATATTATTTTAAATGTAGAATCGTCTAGGCGCAGTGGCACGAGGATGTGATTTTTTTAATGTGATATCTTATATCTCGATGAACGCCGGCTGCACATATGAAAAACCATAATTTACTGAACATACTTCCCAAATATACCATTCCATTCGCTTCTTTTAATATCTTGCCACTGATCTTGTATTCCGTTCTTTCTTCATATTTTTCAAAAACCAGAACCTTTGTCTTAATCGCATTCTGGGCTAGACCATTATTTTCACACCCTTCTTTCAGAGTGGTGACTAATGCTTGCAACTCCCATTCTGATGATGCAATGAGAACTGCATCATCTGCATTCAGCAAGTCATCTACTTTTACTCCTATATCACTTTGTTTTACTCCCTGGAGACAGCTATCCAAATACAAGTTCAATTTGTATTTGACCCAGCTGAGATGGCGCAACCTTGTTTAACGCCCGAAGTCAAACCAAAGCGACATACCAACTCTTACTTTATAGCCTGCAGCTCACATTGTACCGGGGTAATATTTCCCATAAATTCGATCTTACAACTCTGTCAAACGCCTTTTTCCATAAAAGCACAGAAAACTTTTTGGTTAACGGCAAAAATTTGTTTCATGATCATGCGAAGGGAAAAGATCTGATCCATACACTCTGTTCCAAGTCTAAAGCCTCCTTGGGCCTCCCACAACAGCCTTTCGAGCATAAACTTTACTATCCCACCTAATAGTACGGACAGCTCTATGGCTTGCGCAGTCTATCTGTGAAGTTTTGCGTTTATACAAAGGCACGATGACTGTACCTCGCCAATCATCTGGTACCTCCCCTGATTTCCAGCATAAATTGCACAAAAACCACAACAAATCCAAGATACTTGGCATACCATATTTGATCATCTCGGCAGTTACTCCATATGCTCCCGCTGCCTTACCATATTTTAGACTTCATATTGCCTCTCAAATTCTTTTATACTGATTTCGCCATCAGCTACATCTAGACTTAGCGTCTCGCTGTTACTTGAGACTGAGGCGTCATTGCATTCATACATCTCCTTGTAAAATTCCACCCATCGCTGCAAAATGTGTGGTTGTTCTGTTAAAATTTCACAGTTCTTCGAAAGCAGCCCTTTCATTCCACAGGTTAGCGTAGCGTAGCAGGCTTCTCGTCAGAAAAGCTTCATGTTTTCCCTGCAGTTGTTCGTTCATTATTCATCTCTTTCATTCTCTGCCTTTTCACGCTTCATCTTTATCAGTACTCTTTCTTTTTATCTCTCTCATACTATTATCCTTACCTGAGGCTTTATAATCCTGCCATGCTTTATTCTTTCTTTCTACAGCATCTTGCACTGCATCATCCCACCATTTGTCGCAATTTTTCCTATAGCCTTTTTTCCCTTTACCATATACCCCTGTCGTTGCTTCCTTCATACAATCCCTAAGGTTCTGCCAGCATACTTCAATATTTCCATTTCCAGATTCTCTACTGTCTAACTTCTTGGAAAATCTTTCTGTCTCGCTCCTATTAAAGTATGAAAATATAGTAATATTTTGTCATAACTTGCAATTTTTTATTAACGGTTTCTCAAAATTATATACCATAAACATGTAGAACCAAGTATTTTGAAAACATTCTTACATTATTCTCGTTCGATTGATACCAAATAAGTATACTTCAAACTATAACTTTTTAAGATACAACTTCATTAACCTTCAATTACACTACATATAGAAGACCTCTTTGACTATGCGTAGTGGCTCTAAAATTGGCCCTAAGAGACAGAGTGCCTCGTAACCTGTATGATATGGTCCGCTTATACCTTACAGACGAAAGACTCGCGGTCAATTACTCCGGAGTAGTATGTGAGAAAGTTACAACAAAAGGATGTGTCGAAGGCTTTAACTGATGATGTAGCATTAGTTTTTGTAAACCTTTCAACACGCAGTTTGGGAAATAAAATATTATTCTGGATTAGTTGTAAGTTTGCGAGTTGAGGCCAGTCCTGACGCAGGAGCACAAAGTGTGACTGTAAAATCGACTGGTTGTGGGTTCGATCCCTATTCGAGGAAATGAAATATTTATTTACATTTATAATCCCGTTTTTTAGCTTTGGTGTCGAGGCAAAGTGCGGCGCTAAGTTCTGCCACACAACCACGCAATTCCTCCAGAACTCAGTGGAAAGTGGTGTACGGAGTGTCTTAACACTAGGTTCCCTCTGCCTACCCTGCTGTGTACGGGATACAGCGTGAAGCTGATTTGATTTAATTTGATTTCATATAGTTGTACAGTGGGGTGATTGAAATAAATTAAACTTTGCAACACACAAGACTAACATACATATAATACGACTTGAATCTCAAATCTGAGAAGAATTAAACACACTCCAGAGAGGCTTTACCCAAAAGATCTACAATTTTTATATGTTAATGCAAAATGTTCACCACTCCTAACTACTTTTGTAAAAGACAAATTTAATTATTTTTTATAGCTTAGCTAGTCCACTGTGGCTCAATATTAGATATAGCCTACCTAGGTATAGCTAGCTACACAATAAAAAGTTTTATTCCAATCCGTCTAGTAATTCAGAAGATGTGCGTTATGCGCATACAAATAAAGAAACAGACAAATGGACGAACAATGGGAGTTTAAGTTTTCTGATTTAGGCTTTATGAACCCGTTGCTTTAGTAATATAATAAATCGGTTTTTTGTAACATTGAAAATGTATAAATGCTATTAAAACATAACTTAAGAAAAAACTAAGTCTCGCATCTCAGTTCTTCTGTCGCAAAAAGTTATAAGATCAATGTAATAAATACCAAGTCGGTATTATTATGCTTTAAATAAATACTTGAGAAATAAAAATAGAAATAATTCTTATATTGCCAAATTTCTCATTCTACTTGTTTTTTATTATTCACTTTAACTCTATGCACAAGCCCAGCTAAAATTTGGAACAGCTTATGAAAATTCACAATAAAAAATAATGACATGCTACGCTAGCGAAAGTTGTAAATCATGATAGATATTTCTGATTGACAAATAAAAAATCTGGAGCATTTGACAAATGATTACTATAAAGTTAAGAATAAGGAAATTACACATTAGTAAAAGTTCTTAATCATGGTAGGTAGTTTCCGTTGACAAATAAAAATAACTCCATTGAGGTCGTTGTGGCGCAGTAGCACAGGGTCTGACTGATAACGATATGTACGGAAGTTTTATTTCACCCATAAAAATAAAGTGCGATGTTATTGTAGGTAATTATTATCAATGATTACTTATCAATTATCATTGATCATTGCCAATCATCGATTATCGATTCTGGAAAACACAAACTTATCTAAACTCTAATTTTATAGATAGTTATATGTTGTGATCATTGATGATATATTGCTTTAAATTTTATTTGCTTGATAAGAATGAGACTACTCGTGTTTTGGTTAAATAATTTGTCAAAAGTTGCAGCTTACTTGAATTTTATCTTAATGAAGGCAAACATTACGAGTATTAATGACATATTTTGATCATTAAGTATATTTTATTTCATCCAATTACAAGCTCACACTACAAATTTCGTACTGTGAGTGTGAATAATAGGTTATAGATGTCCCAGTGCAATTTCACATAATTAACAAAAAGTATTTGAAGTGCATAACAATATCTTCATAAACTACTCATGCCTCAAAAATAACCAAATATTGGTCTCAATAACTAATACAATTTCAATATTTAAAAAAGCATAATGTTAAATTATAAGTATTAATCATACCTACTCATTTACAAAAGTACAATAATATTATATGATATTATCAAAACTGAATCCCTTATAAAAGTACAATCTTTATAGATATAGTTACATATTAAGATGCGACGTAATTTGTTACATAATATTATCAAAACAACTTTTCAAACATTATCATTTTCCTTCAAAAACAAACTAAA
Source organism: Heliconius erato x Heliconius himera (assembly GCA_013421005.1). Taxonomy (NCBI): domain Eukaryota; kingdom Metazoa; phylum Arthropoda; class Insecta; order Lepidoptera; family Nymphalidae; genus Heliconius; species Heliconius erato x Heliconius himera. The sequence goes on from JAATLQ010031705.1 coordinate 30,899, forward strand.
GCTTTGAGGCGTGTATTTTTTATAAGCTCACATTCTAGCTAATGAGCTACAAAGGTTAGAAAGCCTCTCATTAGAAGTGGCTTGTGGCCTGTCATCTGCGCCCACTAATAGGCTGACACTACAGCTACTAAACATTGCCAATAAACGATATCGATTCCAAAACAATAGCATTAGAGTGAAAAGCTTGTATTTTCTGATATGAAAACATGTACGGCATATTTGTGTTTAAATAAATACGAAATTATAGATTATGTTCCATAACATTTATGTAGTTATCAGGAAAAAAATATTTTTATAAATTTTTAATTTAAAAAAAGATAAACATAACTCTTATTGCACATGTCACAAACACACAAGGAGCGCCGCTTTTCTAAAGCTTTGTGAAGTCTATGTGTTTTCCGTAAATGAATCTTATTGCCTTTTTATTTTTTATTAGTCAGTAATTCCAGCAAGAAATGAAGCGCGAACATAATATATTGAATATTTAAATAACAAATGAATTTCTCATAGAATGAATTCAAGTAGGGGCCCGATGACCTGGATCGTAGGAGATGGCCAGCAATTAGAATTAGAGGTGTGCGGGTGGGCGCGAGGGTGCGGGGGTGCGGGGGGGCGCGCGGGCGAGGGCGGCGCGCTGGGCGGGCGGCGTCACTCCGCACCGGCGGCGCTCGAGAGCCGCGCGTCCGCGTACTGCTGCCGCCCGTCGGCCGACGCACGCCGGCGGCTATTATGCCGGCGCCCCGGAGCCGCTCCGCACGCGCCGCGCGTCCGCCGCAGCCGCGCCGCGCCGCCTCTACGCGCCCCGCTCGTAGCTCGTAACACCAGATTACGCATTTCTCGTCTATATAGCGCAATGTAAATATTTATGGATGTCAGTTTTCAGTTGTTTAGATTGGCTGTGAAATTCAAGGTATGTAACGTTTCAGTTTCATCACAACAAATCAATGTTAGTCATGTATTTAATTGATATTGCTGGATAACTTATATGTGATCAATTTGGTAAATGACAGCATGCCCTTTGTGTCGCACTATTTTGTATTTTTATAATATAAACAAATGCTAACAGTACATACTCACTTAATGGCGCACAAAGTGCTCTTCTATATTTGGATCGATAGTTTACCATTAAACGTGTTGGGTTCAACTGATTTTTGCATTAATTTAATGTAACTAAATATTAACGGCAAGCCACAATTATCTCTATCATAATATCTTAATCGTTCAACAAAAAAAAAGACTGACTTTTTTTAAGGATAAATCTTTCACAAACTTTTCAACTGCCTTATTTACATTTTAATACTATACAAGCTTATAACGCGTTCATGTACAAAATACATACGGTGTTCCCTCAAAATACGCCACTACAAGTAAAACAAAGTCATATCACTTTGAACAAAATAAACAAATAAATAAATATATCAATTAGTAGTGCGTCTAATTTCGTAACTTATAAATATCAATAAGCTCATATTTGAGACACAAAAGTTCCTTTATGTTAGACACACTTGTAAATTACATACCTACCAATTGATTGGCATAAAATGTTTAGGTGAAATGAATGCAACAACAAGGCGGGTTCGGGTACACGAAGATGCTATACGCCATAGGTAATACATTGCATTATTTAAACTTTTTCAATCGTAGTAATTTAGTAGAGAATTATTTTATCAAATTGTTTTTATATTAAAATATTTTTTTTCTCATTTCCAACGTTTATTTATTTGCAATTTAGCTAGAAAAAAATAATATATAATTAATTAGTATCCAACAGAATAATTTACTAGTAAAGACTCTTTATTGGGTGAGTTAAATTCCTTTTAAATCAAGCCTATCTACTATCTCGTTTTAGAACTTTCATTGAACGTCCTTCCTAGTGAAATCTTGAATCTTAGTACACTTTAGATACACATTTATAAATATCCACTACATTATTTTTCTTAATACTAATCTAATACTTGAGTTGTGTGTATGTTACTTAAGTAAGATTCAAATCTTTTATATATTTGTTATAAGCGTCACACACTAGTAATACCTTCCTTCTAGACATATTATTTACACGATGTACAAAGAAAAATTTATTTATGCATTTAAATACGTAGCTTTTACATATCACTTTCTTTTCGAATTTAAAATGAAAGAAAACCATGTCATCCATATTGAAAAAAACAATAAGGACAAGAACTTACAGGAAATTATGTATAAGTTAATGCAGTTTAACTACATTATTAATAAAGTAAATGAATAGATATATATATACATTCGTCTTACACGCAAGACAACTCTTAACATAATATATGTAATTATTATATATTTTCTATTACGCATATATTTTGTGAGATATAATATTCAACATTATTAAATATTTCCCAGATTATGTTTCTCAGATTTCATAGTCTAAGATTGATTACAAAAACATAAACATATATTTGTTACTTATTATAAATCGTTTACTTCCGTTAATTAATCAGCCTATGTATGCAATTTGATAAGAAAATTTTTACCAATGACTTATCCACCTCCGTTCCCATTAAGACACTTCCGTTTCCCACTTTAGGTCGATTTTTCCAAGCATTGGGTCCAAGCATTAGCGAAACGGCGGAAGCGGAACTCAATGCCACGCTTTGCCTCGTTACCAGAAAGAGGAAATGGGAATATTAAATAATTCATTCCTCTGAGTGGAAATCGAAACCACAAGTCCACAACTATCACATTTAAAATCGCATGCTTGTGCCCCTACGCTACAATAGTCTCATTTCGTACTTCTTGTATGAATGAACTACAGATATAAGCTTGTAATGGTTACCTACAGCTAAACAAACGTATAGAAAACTCTCACTTAATTAGAGATGAATTATTCTCCAAACAAAAAATGGAATCCATTAGTATATTTTTAATATATTATTATATCTACGTACGAAAGAAAATTTTATCTCTATCTCTTTTTGTATTTGCTGTATATTTCAAAACGTCCTCAGACACCAGTACTTAGAACTAAATTCATAATAAAAAATTGTTAATTGTGAGTTGGATTCGCCCATAATGGGTTTCGTTCATATTTCGCATATTTCGCCAGCAAAAATAACTTTGTGTATAGTGTTTTCATAAATGACAAATAAATTACCGATATTGTGCTGTAAAACAACACACTAAAAATTATTAAGTTTATGCAGTTGTCAATCTCTTAGTAGCAACTTGTATTTGTCAGGGTTTCCAAATAAATATTTATATTTCTTGGTGGTGACGTAACAGGCCGAGTCTTGAGAGTCGACACCTTTTGACATGTATATTTTGTTCTTTTTTTAAACAAGTAGGGTACGGATTTTTCTTAGAGTTATTATACCTTTGAAAATGGAGTTACATAAACTATTATAATTTATCAAATATAATCAGGTTAAATCATATTATGTATTTAACCGCGGCCCTCTTGGCTCAGGGGTACAATCGTGCGACTGTAAACACTACGGTTGTGAGTTCGATTCCCACTCGGTGGAAATATTTAATATTCTCATTTCCTCGCTCTGGTATCAAAATCTTATTGCCAGGGTTGCCAAATCAGATTTTTTGGGAACCAGAAAATAAAAATTGTTTTTAGTAAAACGTCATCTTTTGCTGCCTTTATGTTGTGTATGGCGAAAGGGTTTCGTTGCAAGTGCAAAGTGCATGTACTTGTACATGAGAACGTCTAACTGAAATGAGAACTTCAATTATATAAATTAATTTTATTCGTTATGTATTATATTCATATGAATTTTAGGGTTCAGTAAACAAATCAAAAAATGAAACCCTTATAGTCACACGAATGTCACAGTAATTTTACTCGGAGGCTTAGGAACACTGTCAGATGGAAGTGTCTTATTATATCAGTCTCTGGAGAAAGACCTCCCGGATGCCCGAAGAACGCTAGTTAGATGTCGTGGTGCAGGACAAAACTAATGGCCAAACAACCGAGGGCGCTAAAGACCGTGCAAAGAGGAGTAGGAAGCCAGACCCTGGCAATAGCCGGGATTAATGCCAAGAAGAAGAAGATGATGACACATGATGCATTAGATCCACTCTTGATCCCTGTATTGGATCCATTGTTATCTTCTTTTTAAGGATCTTATCTTCTAATTAAGGAGCTGCAAGGTGAGCCCCGTAAAATTCCCTGATCTGTAGAACTGCCCATATTTATTAATTTTGTACGAAATTTACTATAAATATGAATTTGTAATGATTCTTTTTACTATGACATACCTAAAACTTTCACTTTGATTATTTCCTATATTTTTATTGTAAGATTTCACTTCGTACCAAATTTCACAGCTGTAGATTCATGGAAATTCATTTCTATTACGCGGGGAAAGTAGAATAGAAAATGCAGCAAAAACTATACATAAACGGCCGGTTTTTTTACTGTGTTGACTTCTAAGGTTGATTTTATATGTGCTCCAAAGAACCTGAATAATTAATTAAATTAATTTGAGTTTGATACCTCCACGCGATCTTGATATATTTATAGACAATAAAGACAAAAAAACCCCGACTGCATAAAACTAAAAAGAAAATAAACAAACCCAATAGTTTATTAGGATTAACAGTCGGGACCTCTTTAAATTATGCGAGGTTCCTGGTAAAGATTTTATTGATTGAAGAATTACTTATAGGTCCCGACTGTCAATCCTAATAAACTATTGGGTTTGTTTATTTTCTTTTTAGTTTTATGCAGTCGGGGTTTTTGTTTTTACAAATATTTTTTTTATTTTTCACGTTTTTGTTAGAGTAATGATAATCATGATATACCTTTTTGAAATCCTCGTATTAAGCTATTGAATTTGATACCCATATTGTGGTATTCGAAATGAAAAAATATTTTTTCACTAAGTCCAATGGCGTCCCACAGCCGCCATGATTGTTTTCTTTTAACGTCACCTATCTAAGAACACTTGGGCTGCTAATACGAATCTAACGATACCTCAATTGTGTAAATCCGTTCAGTGGTTCTGGAGATACGAGGTAATAAAGAATATTACATACATACAAGATACGCGCGAAAAACATAAAGAAAAAACTAGATATAGATATAGAAACTATAAGGGTTTCACTTATTCCTTTTAAGGTACAGAACCCTTCTAAATGAATACTCAAATATTGTGATAAAAGTTAGTTACAGAAATCAACAAAAAATTACTTGGACAAAATACTTTTTTTTTTGAGGCAATGTAGGCATAATATTAATATTTTGAGTTACCTAGACTGAACCGAACTTTAAAATTAATAAAAATATACAGTGTGTTATTAAATATTGTCACTACTGAGGCGTCGTCGTCTATCAATCAGTCTGTTTGACTTACGTGACAGCTACAAGTTACTTATTTTATTAATATTTGTTGGCAAAACGCCGTCGTGACTCAGTTGAAATTAGTTTGGCTGCTTGCGATAGCTGTGGGTACAAATTGGAACGACTATGTTTTTTTATTTACCACCTTTTTTTGGTAAAATTCCTCGTTTTTTATCAAAAGAGTTTGTGATTTAAAGAAGAATAAACAAAATAAAAGAGGAACATTACTTGCATTGATTCGATATATTATTAAAAAAAAGAAACTATTATGGACTGTATTACTTTACTGACGTTTAAGGCTTCGTCTCTTAAAAAAAAATTACAGATATAGAGTACATTGTTCTGTCTGTCTGTCGGTCTGTCTTTTTATGTATCGTTCCGCCTGTTAAAATTATTTTTGTCAAGATCACGTGGAGCTATCTAGCCGAAATTAACATCTAACATCTGCAGTCCTTTAGAATACACAAAAAAAATCTAAATCAACGCAATCATAAAATAAGGGCGTTTATAATAACATACATATATTACATTAATTTCGCTAGGTCAACCAAACTCATACTTCATGGTTGACATTATGAAATTATTCAAGAAGCCAGAAATTACATTAGAAATGAGGATATTTTACATATCCGAAAATTGATTTTTTTTTAGAGATATGGTAGAAAAAACCATTACAAGCTTACATTTGTAGTTCATTTCAGACAAAATTACTGAGTCTAACACTCGATTGGTTTTTTATTTTATTTTCTTATGAATAACATGAAAAGAAGATTTTTTTTTAATAAAGAGCTTCTAAAATAAAACAAGCCTCCCGCTCACGGCTTCACCTCTTGAACTAGACAATAATTAATGTACCAAACTGGATTACTTACGTGTTCCTTATAATTTTGTACATTAAAAACAAAAATTTCAGCCAAATCAATAAAACCGTTATTTTACAGTAATTTACAAAATACTTTATATTGTTTATATTTTTTTTATTTTTAAACCAATTGAAATAAAACAAATCTAAACGTTAAGAGAAGCTTGCCAAAATACAATAGTGCATTTACATTAGTTAAACCGTTTCTGAGATTAGCGTGAACAAACGCACAGACAAGTAGACATAAAAATTATAAGTCATTGTTATGGGTTCTATTACATTGTTATTACAACAATAACAATTATTCTCATATATACACACATACAGACATCGATAAGTTACGATTTTATTTTATGTCTATACTTTTGAAATCTATATTTCACAAACATTAGTACCTATAATATACACGACAACTACATATATGAATGGGCCTATTAAATCATGGATTAATAAAGTACAGTAACTTCAATACTCATATTTATACACAAGCGAATATTTCAATGAAATTTAAAATAATATTCATATTTTTATCACTAATATTCTTACTTTTATATAGTGAATTATATTAATTCTAAACGACCCTATTACTATCGAATAAAAAATATACACAACACTTTTCCAAGAAATTATAAATAAATCAAGAAAATAACCAAAAAAAGATTCCCCAGCCTTAAACAATTGAAAAAAGCTCTTATAATATAAAAAATGTATTTCCATAACTTTAAGGAAGTTTTGTCGAAAACTCATTATTAAGTACCTACACATCTAACACTAAATTTAATGTCAAGAGAATTAACTTTGATATGTTATATATATTCATAGAAGACAGAATAATTAAGGGAAAATGCCAAGAAACTTTGATGTTGCTTAATCTTACACCTTGTTAACATTATGGAGATCAAGAAAGCTGTTTATCTATATCTATACTTGTAAAATCTAAAACTGTAACGGATCGGTGTTTGTACATGGAAGAAAAACAAGAAAAAAAATATTAATATAGTATAACTTTTATTAATGTATAACAGATTTTTTACAACTGTTTTACTGAATTGGCTGAATCTTTATCTTTCAATTTGTATGATGATAAAAAACACCGAGATTTCAAGATTTAGGATTGGGATCGAAGTTTACGCGGCAAAACTTGAGCTTTCCGTGCACGCGTACTTACCATCTACCTGAATACCGTATAGCTAAATGTTTTACTTTAAATACAACAAATTTTGGAAGCAAAATTATATAAATTCGCAAAAAACTTAAATTACTTTATGAGGCCGTCGTGGCGCAGTGGCACAAGCGTGTGACTTTAAACACTACACACATATTGTGGGTTCTATAAATTATTATTATTTTGAGGCAAGTCGTGGCGCAGTGGCACAAAGTATGACTGTAAACGCTACTGGTTGTGGGTTCGATCCGATATGGGTATATTTCCATTTTCTTCGCTCTGTTATAGAAGCAAAGCGCGTCGTTGAGTTCCGTCACTCAACACGTAATGCTTCGAATTCGGCGGGCAGTGGGGAACGGAGTGTCTTAATACTAGGTTCCTTCTGCTTACCCTGCTGTGTGCGGGATACAGCGCGAAGATGATTTGATTTGATTTAATATCTTATTTCTTTGCTTTGGTAATAAGGGTGGCGTTGAATTCCGCCACTCAATCCGCAAAGCCTCGAAAATTGCGCGGAAATTGCGGAAAACAGTGTATTAACTAGATTCCCTCTGCATCCTCTGCTGTACGGGACATTAGGTATAGCCTATTTTATAAAAAAATAATTTTAAAATCCTGTGCTTAAAATTAAAATACTGTTTACTTATATTTATACATCTATACATGTGTAGATATGAATAAAATTAAGTGCTCTGTCTTTGATATCAATATAACTGTGTTCAAGTGCAGATAGTTATTTACTCGATACCAAAACACAAGTAAACAATTGTAACAGTTTTGTCTGTCTGTCTTTTTGTTTATCCGGAATAACCTCCGGACGGACCAGCTGAACTGATTATTATGGGGCTAACACTAAAATAATATAGAGGGGGTTGTGGAGCAACATCAACCCCATTTTGATACCATAAAAAAGTTATATAAAATAAAGTATGTTGTTCGAGAAAATTGCTATTTTCTAAAAGAATTATTTTATGCAACTGTTTTATTGAATTGGCCAAGTTTTTAGTTTTCAATGTTTTGTTATTGGATATTGTTTGTAAGTTATTTTTTGATAATAAGATAAGATATGATAAGATGATGGAAAAAATCAAGATTATATGATTATAAAATACACCGAGATTTCAAGATTTAGCATTCTCCAATGTACGTTGCCATCCTCTCAAGCAGCCACGCAAAACTACGTTTGCAGTTTGCGCGCAGCTACGGTTTACCTAGAAATGTGAAATTACTAAACATTGTTCTATTAAATACAATAACCAAATGAATTCCCAGAACACTTAAATTACGATTTATTTAATGCATAACTAAAATAAAATAATTAATCCATTTTTAGGATTCTGTACCTCAAAAGAAAAAAAAGGAACTCTTATATGATCACTTTGTTGTCCGTCTGACCGTCTCTCCGCCTGTCAATAACATTTTACTTGAGATTGCGTAATTTCAAGCGGGCGGAGCCGCACGGAGACCGCTAGTAAAATAATATTTTTACAATATATGCATTTTATAATTTGAAAAACACTCAACACGCAATGCCTCCAAAATTCGGCGGAGAACGGAATTAATTATTAGTTAAAATTGATTTAATTTTATTTTTATTATATAAAACCCTTTCTATCAACATTTACATATAACTAGCTTTTCGCCATTTATAATAGCCATGTATATAAGGAATATATAGGCATAAGTTTTTTTAATGGTCCATCAAAATAATTCGAATATACTTAACATTTACTCTTGATACTACAAATACTTAACAGAATGTTCGGTTTATTAAAGAGGAAATTTTATATTGGTAACCTTCCTAACTCAATATTTTTAACTGATTTATTATATTGAACCCAGCACTATAAGGAAAGTAGCTAATTTTTCAGTGTTTTTCATTATTTTTACAGCGCGTGCTTTTGCTGATGCATGTAATAAAACATCATCGCTACCACAGTACAACAGCTTTTACATGTTTGGGTTAGTCATGTATTGATAGTAAAATGTTGAAGATGTTATAAGTGATTATTTCTTAAAAATTATATTTCAAGCATAGGTATACTGAGTGGTGCCTAGTGGATGTTCAAGCAGTAGATAATCAGAGGTTTTATCAATTTCTTCGTGTTAAATTGTATTTAATACCTTGAATTTTTTTTATAATATAGAAAGTACTTATATTACGTATATTATTCATAAGTCATAACATCAAGTCAGTCAGAAAAGTAATAAATAAATGATAATAATAATGACTATACTATGATTTTACAAAATATTTTGTAAAATAATAATTATGGTGATTTTTAATCTTATAAAATATTAAATGTAATATTTATGGTAAGTG
>JAATLQ010031705.1:40593-52495 GCA_013421005.1 Heliconius erato x Heliconius himera
CAAAGTTTTACTGACCTCCTAACTGGATTACATAACGAGCTGTATTAAGAACCGCCAACCGCCAAGACCCTTAGGACTTAACATATATGCATAATTCATATTAATATTTGAAACGTTTGTTTCTAATATTAATATGAATTATGTTGTGCAAAAGCTTCTCTCCATTTCTTTCCCTCTAGTCTATTTTGTGCTTTTGAATACCAGTCAGGCCTGTAATGGTCCAGGTACAAAAAAAAAATTTTTATGGAAAAAGACAAGGCAAACGAGCGTTCGGGTGACCTGATGGTAAGTGATCACCGCCGCCCACTACTCCGCGTAACATCAGAGGAGCTACAGGTGGGTTACTAACCTTAAATTGGAGATAGACGCAATTTTTGAAGGTAGCCAGGTCGAATAGACCTGGGAACACTGCCGCAGGTAGGGCATTCCACAGGTGTGTGGCGCATGGTAGGAAGTTCCTACGAAACCGCACCGTAGTGGAGTGCCACGAATCCAGATGGTGTGGATGGTATTCGAGTTTATGACGTACTTTGCGGTTAGAATTTTGGCGGCAAGTAACAGGTCAAACAGTTTTCCAGACTACTCCCCATGATAAATGCGGTAGAGAACGCACAGTGAGGAGTGAGGACATCTCTATGCAAAGCCAATGTGTCAAACCCTATACATATCATGAAACAACAATTCGAACGGCTCTACATTGTATGCTTACAAATGGGTCAAGCTGATACTGGGGTGCACCAGCCCAGAGATGAGAACAGTACTCTATATGAGGCCGAACCTGGGCCTTATACAGGGCCAATCAATGTTAGGTGTGAAGTATTGTCTCGCTCTGTTGATGACCCCCAGAGTTTTTGAGGCCAACTTGACCTTGGTTTTCAATGTGCTGATACTAGGCACGGCTGTAAGGGGATTGTTTTAGAAGACTGGCGATACAACAAATGGGATTTTTTGTTGTTAACGCAAAATTGTGTCTTCTTGGGATTGAATTGAACCAAGTTCCTTTCACCCTATGAAGAAACATTCCCGATGGATGCCTCAAATGAAGACATAAGTTTATTTCGGTACTGGTTGACGTTTTCCTGAGAAAGACTTGCGCAGCCGGAGTAAACAGCGTCCACTGTGGTATCATCTGCATAGCAATGAATGCTAGAGTCCTATAACATGTCATTGATATGCAAGATCCTTAGTAACCAGTGCCCCGGCCCAGATTTGATATGCCTCGCTAAAGGCTGCAAGCTTGCAAGATGTTGATACGTGACTTCCCACCGATTGGCACCACAGTACTTGGAATATAATGTTCCATGCCTTGCCGACGTGGAGAACCACGTCACAGCACAGCAGCGGCAGCAGGTACTACGATTATGAGAAGAGAAAGAGGAGAGAAGCAATCCCGACCCCAGGGTTGAGATCAGTAAAATCTACGCATCCCAATCCAATCGGATGACTTGGGCGCAGACGCCCCGTACCAGGCAGTGGTCTGAAGACCCCAAAGGAGCATCGATGATAGCCCTTTACCGTTCCGAATGTGAAATCAGCAGTAGGAAGAAAAAGTCCAATAAGGAGATATTGTGTTCAAAATTATTATACGTTTTCTTAATAAATATTTGTCTCTAAGAATTAATAAATATATACGGGGTACTTGTATAAATTGATAAGATACTTTCAGATCATTTTAATCTTCTAATCACTTTGTCTTTAATAATATTAGGTAAAAAAGTAAATAACATTACTGTGGGAACAGGGATCACGAGTAAATTATAGGGACACGTAATCGCTTCAGCCATACAGAAAAGACATAATCACTATTCCGCCGCCGTCTTCGTTCTGAATAGACTCTTTTATTTATGTCTGTTAGAGCTCAACTCCTCTTCGTCTTTTTATACTAATTCTTTTAATTAAGGCGTTTTAAGTCTACACACTTAATATAAACTTACAAACTTTTCTGTAATTTTATTAGTCCTGATTTCTGTTTGTTTATCTTGAAGTTTTTATCATACTTGCTGGTTTATGATTGAGCTGAAATTTAATGTTATTTAGGGCCAGTCATGGCGCATTGGCACAAAGTGTGATTGTAAAATCAGCTGGTTGTGGGTTCGATACTCTGCCTACCCTGCTGTGTGCGGGATACAGCGTTAAAATATATCTTTAATGATGATGACGATACACAACATTATCAGTGTTGTTCTAAATCTCTAACGGTCTATCGGTCGTTGAAATGAAATAGCAGAATATATATTTTGATATAACGTTGTTCCTGGTTGACAATGGTAGTACAGTAAAGTCAAGTCAATATCTATACTAAAATAGTTTGTATTTAATGTTAATCTTTTTTCTTTATTATATTGAATTTGCCAATACATTCACAGCCATTTTATTCTTGCTTTACAATTGAAGTGAATTTATTCCCCTCTCTTACACGAAAATATCTGATGTAACTATTGTCCGATATTATACCTTCCGTTAAATTAATAAACACAGGTACTGCAAATAATTTTGTGAACCTGTATTTATTTTTCATAAGGTTTTTTCATTTTAGTTTCACATTTATTGAGCGATATTATGTTTTCTTCTTTGTATCGATCAGAACTATAAATTTAGGAGTAGTAGGACTAAAAGCGTTTTGTACTTTGATGTTCCTAGTTAGTAATTTTAAGCGTAAATATTTTCTTAAGCTAAAATAGCGTTCGTTCCTTGCCAATATTTGACTTTATTATCAATGCTGATACCAAAACGTTTAATTTTAACGTTAACATTTTATATATTAATTTCTTTATAATTCAAACACTTCGCTCATACGACTCAAACTTTGTAGGCTTTTAACTCCCAAAGGAGTTCTCGTGCTGTCTCTAGAATTAGAAACTTGTATAAAATTTTGTTTAATTTCAAATATCGCATGCAAGATTACCGTGTAGAAAATGAATTAAGCATTAAATTTTCATAAATATGATAAAATAGTTATTAAATTGGAAAGTGAAACTAAAGGATGAAGTAATGTAATTTTTAAATATAAAATGAGGCCAGTTGTGGCGCAGGGGCACAAAGTGTGATTGTAAAATCGACTGATTGTGGGTTCGATACAGACTCGAGGAAATGAAATATTTATTTACATTTATATTTTCATTTCTTTGCTCTAGCGTCGAGGCAGAGCGCGGCTTTGAGTTCCGCCGCTCAAAACGCATTGCCTCCAGAACTCAGCGGAAAGTGGGCAACGGAGTGTCTTATCTCTAGGTTCCCTCTGCATACTCTGCTGTTTGCGGGATACAGCGTGAAGATGACTTTATTTTGATTTATTTTACAATTTTGATTTATAACTTTAAAATATAAAATTAACAGATACCTGTTAATTTTATATTTTAAAGTTATAAAAAATATGATATTATTATTTTAAATAATTAATACTTAATTAATGTTCATCACGTATGTAGATAGCTTTTACCTCCACAAAAGCATTTAAAGTAACAACAAAAAAAGTCATACAGCATTGTTTTTTTTTCAACGCCTACATTTAAAAATACTCCACAAATGACAAACAAGACATGTAACAACTCACAAAATGTACCTAATATTTTTGAACCACGCAACACGCTATGGTTTGTTTGTTTTAATGAAATGTTCCGTTTCGAAGTATTTCTACCTTAGGTAGGTATAAATACTTCGAAACGGAACATTGGAACGGAATACTCTACGCAATAATGGTATGTAGAAAAAAAATTAACTAATAATTTAATTAATATTCAATAATTACTAAAATAAAAAAAATGTATGAATTGTAGCTGACATCAACTAACTTAACTATCTTGTTTACCAGATAATACAAATCAAATAATAAAAATAAAAAAAAAGCAGTACCCGTAGCACTTAAATTTAACTGAATTATGGCGGTTCTTTAATAAAAAGAAAACAATGTTGCACGAGAGCTGTTGTCGCTTTGTGAATTAGCTAGGTAGATAGTAGAAGTTGGCTCCGTTCTATTATATAAGACCTCAAGTGGTGGTTCTTTTTATATAAACATGATACAAAAGCAAGTAAATATTGTGAATAATATTATGTGTAAACAAAATAAATGACCTGGAAATGACTAGGACAGAGTTCTCCAATATTTTAGATGGAAGGCAGCATCGGATATTAGAATATTCAAACTATATAAGGTACTCGTTGCAGTGAGTGTAAGCGTGGCGGCGACCGGCTGGCGACGCCGCGGATGTCGCTGCTGGGCAAGCCGCTCAGCTACCGCGCCACGCGACGCGACGCGCGATACCGACGCCTACAATCAAAGTTCTATAATTTCCTTGAACGGCCAAGGGGTGTAAAGGCCGTCCTATATCATATGATTGTGTGAGTCTCATCATTAACCTACTTTACGCTTATAAGCTATTTATACTCATAATAAATATATTTAGGTATATGTAGCAGAATACATTTAAAATGTATTTATTATTCATTAATCACTTTGGTAATAGATACGAGGCCATTTTAAATATTAATAACAAAAGTAACCCCACTTGTATAAAAATTATCAATACTTGACACATTTTTAAGAAAAATTATCAGGGACATTGCAGGAATTTGACCCCGTTTTATTCAATTTATACTAAAATAATAAATAATATTTGTTAAATATTATTATATAATATATTTTTTTAATATTAGTTCGATGTTCCGAATAATAGGTTCCTGATGGTGTTCATGTGTCTGTCGCTATCGGTATTTTCAACAATTGAAGAATACGAGGCGAAGGCTGGGATTGTTCTTTTCTACATGGAAACAGTGGTTGTCGTATGGTTCGCCATTGAATTTTTTTTAAGGTAATATATTTTGTGAATTACGTGTTGTTAAAGTACGGCATATTTAAAATACTTGTATACTTTCTTTTCTTTTGTAAACTTAAAATGAATACATACTACGACCACTAATAATTCAAGTAATATGTAAAAAAAATCAGCTTCACGCTGTATCCCACACACAGCCGGGAAGGCACAGTGAACCTAGTGTTAAGACACTTTGTTACCCACTATCCGCTGAATTTTGGAAGCATTGCGTGTTGAGTGGTTACAGTCACACCCTAGTGACCCTGGGCCACGAAGGGAAGTAATATATGATATTTAAAAAATCAACTATATGAGTATTAGAATACTCTTAATATAATGTGTTTCTAATTCCCACGATTCATGTTGTTTTTGTTCTCCTTATTGATGAGAGTGACGGAACAATTTTGCATTTCATATATTCTGGGCAATAACAGGGTTAAGAGCCTGGAACTGTTCCTTAGAACTTGTGATCCAAGCGTAGGCGTATGAAGCCTAAAGGCCTTTCATAACGCGAATTAACACGGGCATCCATTGTCCCCAGTAAAGACTAGAGCAATTTGTGGTTCTAGACAAGCCGACATCTTTTGAAAATTTTGTTGAATATGTTTTTCTTGTTTCACTTATTTTTATTATTTAACGTCCAAATTTTATAAAAATAAAATATTTTATTCAATAAAGCAATATAATGTTCAAATAATAGGCTACCAAGAACAATATAATATTCAAATAAGATATCTGTCCTAGCTTAGGAGTAGATACGAGCGTGCCTTTGTAAACACGACAAGTTATGGGTTCGATTACCACTCGTGAAAAATGTAATACATATTTAGAAAACTAGTTTTTTAGTTTTTTTTCCTAAATGTGAAATAATAACTCTTTAAAAACGTCAAAAATATGAAATATAATATTTTCATTTTCTTCGCTCTAGAAACGACGATATAAAAAAAATCTGTAGAATTAGATACCTACTAAGAGGCCGGTCGTGGCGCAGCGGCACGAGGTGTGACTGCAAATCGACTGGTTGTGGGTTCGATCCCCACTCGAGGAGATGAAATATTTACTTAACTTTATATTTCCATTTCTTCGCTCTGGTGTCGAGGTTAAGAGCGGCGTTGAGTTCTGCCACTCAACACGCAATGCCTCCAGAACTCGGCAGAAAGTGGGGAACGGAGTGTCTTAACACTAGGTTCCCTCTGCCTACCCTGCTGTGTGCGGGATACAGCGTGAAGCTATTTTTTTTTTTTTTATTTTTTTTTTTTAGATACCTACTAGATATACGAAAATATTAGCCAAAGTGAATATAAAGTACTTTCTCAATATCATGCCGACCAAATCTTTTTAATAATGATTAATGATAAACTCTGTACGAGTATCCACTGGCTATTAAACCAAATGTAGATAAACGTTAAGAGCTTTCGCACGTCAAGTAATTTATCACACACTTGGTATGACGGTGCCCTTATGTAATATTAATAAGTGAAACTATATATAATTTATAATACCTCCAATTAAAACATTTCAATATGTTACTATTAAACATATAAAAGATACATTTTAAAATATAGAAGATACATCTTAAAAGAGACAGCAATCACGAGAGAAAAATATGCGGAATTTATAAAAATAATGCTATGGGCACTGGACAGAGCTAAATTCATTGGTGATCTAAAAACATTAATAAGATTTGTTTTCTAAAATTTTAATTAAGGAATTTAATAGGCAATTTATATAATTACAATTTCTCTACAGGTTGTGGTCGTCAGGATGCAGGTCGCGGTATCAAGGATCAATGGGTCGCCTCAAATTTTTGAGGCGACCTTTTTGTATAATAGGTAAATAATATAGACAAAAAATATACAATAAATTTGCAAAATGTCAGTTGTATAAAAAAAATATATGTTACTAAATACAAATGAAAATTCGTGTCCTTAGAATATCTTGATATAACTTTATTGTGACCTTAACATTTTCGTCACGAAAATGAGTTTCGTGCTATGCTATTGCCATTCAAGTCTCTAGGGGCGGACCGTCTTGAGACCGCAGCGTAACCGACAAACATTGCCACACGATTCACCCACTTACATATAATATTTAATATTAAATTGTGATTGTACTCAGTACTTTAACTAAAATAATTGTAATATGTAGAATTAAGTTAATTTTGTGCAGTATTAAGTAATATAAATAATACCATTTCTGTGGTGCTGCTAGTAGGTATATTTTAATGTTATCATTTATATCGATACGTAATAACTTTTACTTAAAATTTATAAAATATTGATTGAAATGTGATTGTATGTTTGATATTGAGGTTATAGTGGTGCAATGGAGCAGTGGCTGGGGGTTCACAGCTTAGGTGACAAAATATTTTGTAAATGATTTTCATCTCGCCGCTCTAATTTAAAAAAAAAAGAGTTTTGTGAGATATTAAAGTTAAAAAAAAATTAAGAAATATTGTTGTTATATAATAATTGTTATTTCTTTCAATACAGGTATATTTTCTCTGTTTTTAAGTAGTTTTTGATTGCCTAGAGGCTAATTATATATTTTTTTTATTTTATATACATAACGCAGACCTTATTTTAAGCTTTTCCACATAGATGTAACTACAATATTAGCATCCATGGTGGTGCTAGGCATGGGTTCCTCGGGGCAAGTGTTCGCAGCATCAGCGCTACGAGGCTTGCGATTCTTCCAAATTTTGAGAATGGTACGGATGGATCGAAGAGGCGGTACTTGGAAACTTCTCGGATCCGTTGTATACGCACACAGACAGGTAAAATAAATATATATTACAAATATAATTATTTTAACAATAGGAATAAAATCTTAAAATATCATATATACTAAACACTTTCACAGTGAACATCGATGACGTCAGTGTTGTTAAAAAAATTAAAGGCCGACCTCAGGTTAGCCTAGTGCCCACCCCAGAAAATTTACTAACGTAAAATTTACTCCCAACAATAAAAAAAAACAACATTTACACGAACATATTTGTGCCAAGCTTAAGTCTAGGCCGCATCCAGAAAATATATCTAGATACGCCCATGTTATTAATATTCATATCATAATCCAACATTTTTAAAATGGTTTATCTGTCAATTCGAAAATAAGGAATTACATAATTACACATACTTCACTTTTACTTGAAACCATTACACAATTACAAACACGAAAGATCAATAAAGTGTAAATGAACTTAACTTCTTAGAATAAATATAGGAACGATAAAGGAAGTGGGACGCTCTAAAGGAGATATGCAAACGAGCGCCACAATGGCGGTTACGGCACGAATACATTTCTTTATAACGCTATGCCTATAAAGTAACACGCAAATTATTGTGGACAGTGATGGATACTGTGAGGGCTCATCAGAATTAATCATCATCGTTAATGTTTACCACAACACATTAGTAGCTTAATAATTATTCATCACAATTTGTCTTTTAACATTACTTCTAAACAGGTAATCAAAAGTACTTATCTTTATTTATTATGTAACTGTCGAACTACGTTTTATTAAATATATAAAATAAAATAAATAAATCAGCTTCACGCTGTATCCCGCACACAGCAGGGTAGGCAGAGGGAACCTAGTGTTAAGACACTCCATTCCCCACTTTCTGCCGGATTCTGGAGGCATTGCGTGTTGAGTGACAGAACTCAACGCCGCGCTTTGCTTCGACACCAGAGCGAAGAAATAGAAATATACATTTAAGTAAATATTTCATCGCGTCGAGTGGGGATCGAACCCACAACCAGTCGTCACACTGTGCCCCTGCGCCCCGACTGGCCTCAAATACAAATATGTAATAATAATAATAAAAAGAATAGAAAAAGAAAGAAAAAAGTACAAAAAGATTGTTAAAGTTACCGCTAAGTACATATATAAAAGTTATCCAAACGTTTCGTGTTGCCAATGGACTTTCATTCGCAATCAATAAATAAATAAATTAAATTAGCTTCACGCTGTATCCCGCACACAGCAGGGTAGGCAGAGGGAACCTAGTGTTAAGACACTCCGTTCCCCACTTTCTGCCGAATTCTGGAGGCATTGCGTGTTGAGAGGCAGAACTCAACGCCGCGCTTAACCTCGACACCAGAGCGAAGAAATGGAAATATAAATTTAAGTAAATATTTCATCTCCTCGAGTGGGAATCGAACCCAGAACCAGTCGGTTTTGCAGTCACACTTCGTGCCGCTGCGCCACGACCGGCCTCAATCACTGATTTTATTATAACAAGTTAAGATAACACTTCACTCGTAACTCTATAATATAATTTTGTTTCCATAACAAAGTTAAATATATAGTTGTTTATGAAAAAAATATTGCTTATCAATTTGTCTAATAGAAGCAAATAAAATTATAGGATATATGATGTAATAAAGCTCTTAAAATCCCATCTGTTTTTACCCAACAACAAAGAATTCTGATATGGTCTTTAATGTTTTTATGGTTCCGTACCTTTTAATAAAAAAATGGAACCCTTATAATATCACTTTGTCGTCCGTCCGTCTGTCTTTTAAGAGTCTTTATTTTAGGTAGTTCTACATTTACATAAAAAAATATATGACCTTTTATCATCGCAAAAAACGCGTATTTCTACACTATAAAGGGAATCAAAATTAATAGGGTACTTCCGGTAGACCTAGAACTATGAAATTTGGCAGTAGCGTTTACAGGTAGTACTAGCTAGCATCTTCAGGAAAAAATAAAAATGAAATGATAACTATGTAACATTTGTGGTTAAATTCTAAAAAATAATAGCCTACAAAGAGCAAAATTTGTATAAGTATTGAAGCTGCTAGTTCAAGGTTTTGGTAACAGAGGAAAGGGCTCGAGCTAAGCTAAAGTTGAGTGTCAGAAAAAGCCGGAATCCTCCAATTTTTGTACGGAACCTTCGGACTAACGCTTGTCCGGTATTATTTTCACATGTTTTCCGCATCCTATCCTATAACAGGGTTTCGTTATTATTACAGTTACCTAATAATTGAAAGAGAAAACTAAAGTGTTATCACTTTGAAATTATATTCGTATATTAAAATGTGTAGAATAAATAAAACATTGACCTAAAAATAACTACTTAATTATATTTTTTATGATTTTCAAATAAATCGAAATATGTGTAAAATATGTCTAAAATCTCTTTGCCAAATGTTCAATTATTTGTAGACCTCGCTTTACTAAACTTTTTTTTTATGTTATAAACAGCTTCACACGAGAACGGAGATAGATCGATATAGTAGTATTTTTTAATTTCAACCTTTTACCATACCGCAAGGTACGCATCAAATTAATTATAAATAAGACACAAAGAAGGTAGCAATATTTTATTCTGGGATTGGTTTCTTCCATGCGGGAAATCCCAAAGGTGTCATGAGGTGTAAAATCCAAGTTCTGTTGAGCCAGGTTGTAATCAATATACGTATGTATGTATGAGTGAGATAGCTACTACTATTATTTAACTTAAGTAAGTTTTTTAGTATTAGGTATATCATATCATATAAAAATATAATAAGATTATACAATTTTTACTACTACTATAATATAAATCAAATCAGCTTTACGCTGTATCCCGCAAACAACAGGGTAGGCAGAGGGAACCTAGTGTTAAGACACTCCGTTCCCCACTTTCTGCCGAATTCTGGAGGCATTGCGTGTTGAGTAGCAGAACTCAACGCCGCGCTTAACCTCGACACCAGAGCGGAGAAATGGAAATATAAATTTAATTAAATATTTCATCTCCTCGAGAGAGGTTCGAACCCACAACCAGTCGGTTTTGCAGTCACACTTCGTGCCGCTGCGCCACGACTGGCCTATAATATAAACACATATTCTAAACTAAAACAATAACAAATAATATTGGGTACAGTGCGTGCTAGTAAGTATATTTAATCTTGAAGTGGATCATAATAGAAATATTGATACAATGCTTACGTAACCTAATTACTTGGTCAGGTAAATTTAAACAGACGTAATATGTTGTCGAATGAGTTATTCACGCGGTTCTTTGAGTACCTGAGTAAAGTTAAGGTAAATTATGAAATAAAAATAAAGAAGGTTTTTTCGTATTATTTATAAAATCTAAAACTGAGGCTAGTCGTGGCGCAGGGGCACAAAGAGTGACTGTAAAACCGACTGATTGTGGGTCGATCCCCACTCGAGGAGATGAAATATTTACTTAAATTTATATTTCTATTTCTTCGCTCTGGTGTCGAGGACAAGCGTGCCGTTGAGTTCTGCCACTCAACACGCAATGCCTTCAGAATTCGGCAGAAAGTGGGGAACGGAGTGTCTTAACACTAGTTTCCCTCTGCCTACCCTGCAGTGTGCGGGATACAACGTGAAGCTGATTTATTTTTTTATTTTATCTAAAATTAAGCTACGATCGGCTTAGAAGCAAGCTGTTAGTCTTACAATTCGATTTATTTTTTGATTCCATAAAACATTAAGATGTAGGTAATGTAATTATCATAATATTCTTCTTTATTACTAATGATGAATAAGCAAATTGGAACTGTTAGCAATTTCCTATGCTACCCAACCAAATTCAAACACAAAACATGGCGAAACTCAATATCCAACTTACTATTGGCTCAGTTGTATGATTGTAATGCTAAACATATAAGCTGTAACCAGCTGTCGCATTTTCAGTATTCCCACTATATTGGCTAAGTAAATTGGTATTTTAAAATTCTTGCATTATATTGTTATTCATTTATCTATAAGTTTTATAATTTATAATAATGAACTAAATTGAAACAACGACTGTGGAAGGTGTGGTGAAAGCGTACGCGATCATAGACCAGATATACACAAAGGTTTAAGGCATTCAAAGCCTAATATTAAAGACTAGCGGCCCGCCCACGGCTTCGCCCGCTTAAATACATGATTATTGATTTAAGCAGAATTGATTGACAACTATAATAAAATAAAATAAATAAATAAATCAGCTTCACGCTGTATCCCGCACACAGCAGGGTAGGCAGAGGGAACCTAGTGTTAAGACACTCCGTTCCCCACTTTCTGCCGAATTCTGGAGGCATTGCTTGTTGAGTGGCAGAACTCAACGCCGCGCTTAACCTCGCCA
>JAATLQ010031706.1:0-11905 GCA_013421005.1 Heliconius erato x Heliconius himera
AGAAATCGTTGGCGGTAGTTTGATATAATAATTATGTCAACTGACAGACGAATGCCACCTCAGTCTACCCGTGACCACGGACTACTGCAAAGTGTTCGAAACGTCGGGTTTCCAAAAATGTATAAAAGTACCAAATATACGCGATTAATCCGGTTAAAATAGTTTCATTTAAAATGTGTAATAATCGTGAAAATCAAAGAACTTATTATGTATGAATGATTTTACTTTTTTTTGTATGAGTCGTCGTCGCGCTCCTGCGCGCACAAACATGCGATCTAAGCGCGATACATTGTGGGTTCTATTCCTATTCGAAGAAATTAACCATTTAATAGTTTTTTTTTTCACCATCTGGTAACGAGGCAAAGCGTGGTGATGAGTTTTGCCATTCAACACGCTAGAAAAATCCGACGTCAACTCAACTGCTTCCAGAATCCGACGGAAAATGAAAGTCTGATTGGGAACACCAGGTCCTCAGATTTACGTGCAGTATTTACGAATATGTGACTTCTTTTTCCCAAGAAAGCGGCAGTCCAAAATATAAAATTACCGTAGGAAATCCATTTAATCAGAGAATCGCTACAACGTAGCCCAGACTCAGTAAACAATTCAACTAATAACATTTAAATATCAGCAAAACTTAAGATAGCAATTTACTATAATGTAAAGCACTTAAAAAGTAGGTACTGGCACTAAAGTGGGAGTTCGTATATAGTTCGTTTACGGCGCGGCTGAAGATAAAGGCGGTAGTTAGCCGTTGTTTGTTTATATTACGAAAAAGTTTTGAATGGGCTTCTGCAATTGTGCGTTGTTATGTAAATGGATGAAATAATAGAATAGGATTATCTTTTATATCTTTATGACAAACACAAACGGGAAATTACATATTTTTTTTCTTTTATTTTCAGCTTCACGCTGTACCCTGCATACTACATATGAGGAGGGTAGCCGGAACCTTGTGTGAAGAAACTTCGCTCCCAAATTTCTGCCGAATTCTGAAGGCATTGTGTGTTGAGTTGCGAAAAGGTCAATATCGCACTTTGTCTCCCTCCACACCCAAGAAAAGAAATGAAAATATGAAATATTTCATTTACTCGAGTGGGAATCGAACCTATAACCTGTCACGTTTTTAGTCACACGCCACCACGGCCACATCAAATATCTTATACATTGTATTTTTAGGAACCAGAAGTGATGAATAGTAAAAGTCAGGCAGCTAACTCAGGATAGCTTCTTCTATTATTTTCACTTGAATTATCAAATAAAGTAAACTAAATTACATTCTCGTTGTCACAATTACCAATCAATACTCATGAGATTATCTCTAGTGACTAGGATAGCAGATAATTCGAGGAGGTCGGGATAAGCGTTAAAATAGTAGGTTCCTAAATAATATATGTAATTAAAATGATAATAATATGTTATAAAGTTACGTATAATATTTGTATGTGCTTACTGTAACGGTATAGAGAACAAGTGAGGCCAGTCGTGGCACAGCGGCGTGAGGTGTGACTGTAAAACTGACTGGTTGTGGGTTCGATCCCCACTCGAGGAGATGAAATATTTACTTAAAATTATATTTTCATTTCTTCGCTCTGGTGTCGAGGACAAGCGCGGCGTTGAGTTCTGCCACTCAACACGCAATACCTCCAGAATTCGGCAGAAAGTGGGGAACGGAGTGTCTAAACACTAGATTCCCTCTGTCTATCCTGCAGTGTGCGGGATACAGCGTGAAGCTGATTTTTTAATTTTTTTTATTTGTTACGTCACTTCTGATAGCCACGCGGGGAGGTGTTAATAGTATAGTCTTTCGCGAAACATGGAATAGTCCACACAAAAAAAAAATGTTTGATTGAACACGCTAATCTGTTCATATTTAAAAGTTAATTTTCTATTGAATATTTCATTTGCCGAAGAAGATTTACAAGAAGGCTGTCAGAATTAAAAATCTTAGTCAGTTATAATGTGTTTTGTACATATATGTATACATCTCTTAGTTATTTTCCTTTAACTATGGAGGCGAAATCGCAGGTAAAAGTTAGTACCGTATATAATAAGCTAATAACGCTTTGTCATGTTTCATTAACAACAAGTTACAAGTCAGCCCCAATCGATCTCGCCATCGATATTGACCTCCGATGCCATTATAAATCAGTGATCATCAAGTTCTTTGTTAAACGGTCGCTGACGTCCACCGAGCGTAGGAACATTTGTATAATTGATCTCTACACGTAGCTAAACGACGCGGTCGAATATTGTTAGTGTATTCGAACTTTGGACATCTAGCAGTACTGTATCCACGTGTGGTACGACGATATGATGATTTTACTTGTTAGTCTGTTTTCGACGTAACCATCCGCTAGTTTTGATGAAACTGTTGTTTGTATTTTTGTGGATTGTCATTTTGAATGAATATTCAACATTATTTATTTTGGTTAGAAAATTGGAAAAATATATTAATTAATATTATTCCAATGAGGCCTTATTGGCCTATTTGAGTCCGGTCGTGACGCAGCGGCACAAAGTGTGATTTTAAAACCGACTGGTTGTGGGTTCGATCCCCAGTCGATATTTATATTTCCATTTCGTCACTCTGGTGTCGAGGCAAAACGCGGCGTTGAGTTCTGCCACTTAACACGCAATGTATCCAGAATTCGGCAGAAAGTGGGGAACGGAGTGTCTTTCACTAGGTTCCCACTGCCTACCCTGCTGTATGCGGGATACAGCGTGAAGCTGATTTATATAAATTAATATTATTCAAATGACTCTCATGAACGAAGGTAATATTTTATACTTCAGAGTAATTTATTACAACAATATAATATTGTATACTCGATTCGAAACACCTGTTATATACGCACATAAATATACTTTAGTCACTTATAAGAACAAAATAAAAGAAAAAATACTTCTCCTTTTATCCTTCCCTTACAATAAATATAAATAAAATAAATTTAAATAGCCTATAGCAACATGTATACAATATCGTCCTACGAGACGTACCCGACCGTGGTGGAAGCTGACGCGACATCAGAATGTATGTAACTCGACGCGCGCCGTTTTGGTTCAAATAACACATAATATCAATGTCCTTTACAGACAGAACTATTAATATCCATTTAATAGAAATATATAATTATAGATATAAGTGTATAATAAAAATAACCGGAAACCTAGAGTTCAAACTTCGTAGAGTTCAACTTTCGTTCTCTACTTTCTGTTCTACTTGCGTGGTGAATCCGCTTGGTCTTATTACAGTACGTAAAAATTAAGATTATTAATTTCCCCCAACGAGAATTGAATCCACAGCTGTCACATTAATAAATAATCAGACACTGTACAGCCGCGTCACGATTAAATTAAGTAGAACAAAAGAAATTCGTTACATATTATTGTATTCTAATTTATGCGACCGATTTAAAGACGGTTTTGGTTTATTTATTTAAAAACCTTTAGTATACAGCTTAATAAGCAACCTACAAACTAGAATAATATAAAATATTGTAGTAAAATTCTTCAATTGTTAAAAGAAATAGCAATTTTTTTTATAAACGATAGAATAATTAGGATGTCAAAGTAGTTTTATTGGATAGACTGATTTTGTACAATTTTTTTTGCGAAATTTCAGTATTTTAAACATAAAACCATCATCTGTAATGCGGTTGTGGGTTTGATTATAGCTCAGGTTAACAAATTATTTGTCATTTGCTCCCTCTGATAACAACACAAGCCACTGACCATTTAACACGCAATGTCTCAAAAATCGGGCGCTACTTAGTGAACGGAGTGTCTTAACACTAAGTTTCCTTTGTCTATATGCGAGATACGTACTTGCACTATATATATATAAGTAAATCACAAGAATATTTCAGAAATTACGAACAATACCACTCCTCAAGAAACATCAATACCACTAAGTATTCGAGCACATAATCCAAACCCATTAAAACCCCAAAACCATCCCGCCTCTAAGCGCCTAAGCCATACGTTGTGAGTCCACTGCGTGACCAGAACACCGACGAGGCGAGGCTTACAAATTATAATATAGCATTTCGAATTCATCTAGCGGTCGTAATGGCTGCACGGGGACGTGGTCGTGGGTTGCTTTTCTTGCTCAACTAATGCTCCACTTACCTATTAGATCGAATAAGGACTGTATTATGTACGCACGTCAGTTCTATAATGTGCTAGGACGCTGATGTGACGCAGTGTCTGTTTGTAAGCGGATTGGTCGGGGGTTCGTTTCCCAAACGGGAGAATATTCTAGTGTCAGATATTTTTATTTCCTTGCACTGAGTTGTGCGTTGAGTTCCGCCATCACTGTTGGGAAAATTGGAATACGAAGTATCTTAAAACTATGTTCTGAATAAGCGTCAACCTGCCAAGTTTGTCTCTACTCTGTATCGTCACATGATGACGCCCGTTCCGCATTGACGTGGATATGAGCCAATTGAATTCTTTTTGTTGTTTTTTGTTCGTGGCAACTTTTCGGAATCGATTAATTGTAAAATTTAAATTGATGGTTTTATGGAATATTATTAATTATACTTGAATAAAATTTAAATTCTTTAAAATTCCTAATCGATTAAGTATTATGAAATTTACGTGACGTCGATTTCCGCCAATTAACAGTCATTGTCTCAAGTTCGTGCAGAAAGATGAAGTGTCTTGAGACCAAGTTCTTAGTATACATCGTAGGGAAGCTGAATAAGACTGTAAAAGATAATATAAACATTAAATATAGCATACCGTTTAATCTACAGTTAATAGTTTCCATGTTAATGTATGTGACGGGAGCGACCCAGTGCATATTTGTAACTGGTCACTGCACTGGAATGCGCGGGTTGGTATCCACGATCAAATCCTTATACAAGTAGACCAAAAAAACCTTGCGCTGTGACTTAAATATGGCTTCCGCGTCAATGCGACAGAAGTAGGTAAATTCAGTGAATAAATATCGTTCACAGAGATGTGTAGTAGCTCTGGTGCATTTTAATTTATAGTTCATGGGAAATGTATAAGTATAGTAAGAAATATGGCGATACATCTGGGAAGTATGTACATGAATGCACGTAATTATTATAGAGGTTTCGTTTTTCACTCTTAGAAATGTGGATCTTGGAAGATAATTGATAGTTTGTAAGTTTATTTGTGGCTGTTTTGATCTTTGCCACGTTTAACCAGACAAATCATGGCGTAGAGTTCCACTACTCAATACGCAATCTCTTGAATATTTGGAAACTTAGAAAGTTTAGAACGAAATGTCTTAACAATAGGTCCCCTTAGTATCTATTTATCTGTGAATACATAAAATTATAACTTTCATACTTAAAAAAAACCCTATAAGATTATTACATTTTTTCTTTTATTCAACACTCAATACAAATGTCAGATCAGTTTCTATTAAAATTCTTCTTCTATCATTATAGGATTGTAAATTTAAATTTCACAAAAAAACCCACCGCAACCAGCACGTTGTCATGCTACCGCCGCCACGGAATGTTGTTTCTGAGAAGAGACGACAAGAAAGCTAACTGTTCTGTTTTACACTCCCTTTTCAGTTCTATACTCGCTAGTCGCTAGTTTAAAATGTAAAGTATACGTTATGCCTTATCGGTAATAAAGAATTCTTTATTATGTTTTTATTAGCACTATTATTATGTAAAATAACAGAAGACGAAGAAATCATCTTTAAACATTAATTTTACGTATTTTTCTGCTTGTAACATCGAGTACAATATGGTTATACATTAGGAGTGTGGGGAATAAAATTAGAGATTACCATAAAAGAAAAGAGGCCAGTCGTAGTGCTGGGGCACAAGTGTGTGATTGTATACGCGACTGGTTGTGGGTTCGATTCCCACACGAAGAAATTAAATATTTATTTAAACTTATATTTTCATTTCTCAAAACTATTACACGGTAATTTTATTCTACGAATTTATCAATGCGTAAACAATTAAAAGAATTAAACAGGAATATTAATTTCAAAAGCAAATCTATATAAATAAATGCATATTGTACGCAATTGTAATACGCTGGAGTACCAAAACGTAGTACGGTGGTCTAAGCACGTAGTCAATATATGTAAGCATTTCTTAAGTTTAAAAAATATTCCACGCTTTTAAGCAAAATCCGAAAGTAACAGAAATTTTGTGCTACACCATTTTTTTTGTACCGTAGTGTTTGGCTTTCCGTACTCTCTGGCGAGAAATAAATCGTGAAATTAAAAAAATATATAAACTAGGAGTCAAACCTGTAAACTAAAACAAAAACGTATTTCCACACGACTGTCACTCACAACATCGGCTTAAGCATAATTACAATTATATCAGACGTTCATTAAGTATTAATTACAATTATCTCCTAATAACCGGCTGACATTAGATAAGTTATAATCGTAATTAAGCTAAGCTATATATTAATATTAATAATAATCTATAACTTTAATTAGATCTTAATCATAGAATTACGTTGAGACTGTCTGACTGTCTGTAACGTAATGAAACATGTGGCATAAAACTAAAGGATCGCAGATTCGAGTTCCGGGTAGGGTATTTTTGTATTTATTATATAAATTTATATTTAGGCCGGTCGTGGCGCAGAGGCACGAGGTGTGACATATTTACTTACATTTATATTTCCATTTCTTCGCTTTGGTGTCGAGGCAAAGCGCGGCGTTGAGTTCTGCCACTCAACACGCAATGTCTCCAGAATTCGGCAGAAAGTGGGGAACGGAGTGCCTAACACTAGGTTCCCTCTGCCTACCCTGCTGTGTGCGGGATACAGCGTGAAGCTGAACCATATTTCTGTTCTAGAATCGGAGAAAAGATCGAGTGTGAAGTGACTGGGTTCTTATTGCCTTCAAAATTTTTTTTGTACAGATTTTTGGCGGCGGTCGTGATGTAATTGGGAACGGAAGTCTTAATGGAAATAGGTTGTCTTAAGCTTAAGTTCCCTGGTCCCCAGGTTCGTTGTGGCTACCTCGCTATGTGCCTCTCGCAGCATGAAGCTAAAAAAAGTGACGACTGTAAACAATGATGATGAATTTAAACTTTAAATAATTGCGTTACAAGTTCGATTCCTGCTTAATGATATTCAGTAAAAACGGGACATAAGAAGGAACGATCACTCGATACAAAGTTCCACCTTCGTCCACGGGCATTTACCAAGGTATTGCAGGTGCGTTGTGGGCCTGGAGGGTAAAGGTTCATATCCTTCATAGTCTGGAATGTATCTTTTTGTATCAGATACACATGTTACGTCTTCATGTCTTCAGAGTAAGCATTTTTATATACTTCCTTAACAAAAAAAATGCCATTATTTTTAAATCAAAAATAATTTAGTATTCAACTGTAAATTTCTCACTTAGATACGTCTAAACGAGTTTATCTCAATGCAATACACTTATTTACTTTGCTTAATGTGTTTAAAACGTGCTAGCTGTTTACCCGACAGTGACTGGAGAGGTACGCGACGCTCGAACAGAAAACATGTACCTACTTTTATATTTTATTTACTTCCGGTGCGGAAATCTCAGCTTATCGTCGGTATACAGATACACCGTTAGCGTTCGCTTAATTATGTACTTAAGATTCCTTGTGGACTTAGTCAGAGGTTATCGTGGAGCAGTGTGACAGCGTCTGACTGGTTATCCAATAGTTGTGAGTTCGATTCCCAGACGGAGAATGACTATATTTAAATTATTCTTATTTTTCCTCTCTGGTCTCGAAAATTTGATGGAAAGTGTGAAAAGAATGGGTGTCTAACACTAGATAAATTATACCTACCTTTGAAACAGTTTAATAAAATTTATAAATTACCACCATACATTACCCATCTGGGTAAGAAGCTGGAAGCTTCTAATATATTTATGTATGTTTAAATTTCTAATCCATGTTATGAAATGTCAGAAGAATGTTTATCGACATAAAAATATATTTTTTCATTATTCGTTATTGTTTCACATGGAATTATTTTTTTCAGACATAAATAATGGTTCAGTAATCTCTTCATAAAATTAAAAGATATCTTTCCCCAGTGTTGTTAGTCTAAGGGAGTGATTCCGCCCCCCGGCTTAATAAAAGACGTTGTAAAGTGTTAAAAGATAAAAGACGCGGGTGAAAAATGGGAACCTCCCTTATATTTTATAACAACTTAGTAATATATTGCATTATTATCATTTTATCTATAATGATGTTATAAAGCCAAAGAATTTATTTCAATGAACGTGCTATTTTCAGAAACTATACATTCGATTGGAAAAAACCTATTTGAGAAGGCAAAGAGATTTAACGAAGAAGGGCTACAGAACAAACATGTAATTTTAAGTACCTAAAGTAAATACTACTCTTTAATAAATTATTAATGTTTTTGGCTTCAATCATTTGTTGTTAAGTAATGAAAATAAATTGAACCTGTTATCCTCACATTCCAATAATAATATACAATTCATTATGTTAGTACAAAGGCATGATGTATGTAACATACATACATACATAAATTAGTCGCACTATACGGGCGCTATACATATTTCTAACACCAATCATGTCAAATCACTTGACGTTCTAGATTTATTCTCACAATTGAAAAATGAGTCGATTGATTCTTTGATTGTAGTTCTATGCGGGTGACGGAGTGACGGAGTGACGCAGTGACGGTGTGACGCAGCGAGAGCCGGGGCGCCTCTATATATATCTCTTTGTTGTTGTTTCTCCTATTACAGCAATATGCTGTAGAATAAATGATTTCTTACAATAATAATGTATTGGACCTTATAATATACTATGTGGGGCACGTAGGTTTCTTAAATATTGAGTCACTAAGTTCATTCATCTTTCTTCTTTTTTGGTAAATTCTGGTCAGGTTGCGGAGAGTAACGCGGCATGTTTTGTAAATATATAAAGGAACAGCTGTATGTAAATAAAATATGTTATTCCAAAACCAGAATTCTTTTTTATGTTTGTTCAGGGAACAGGGTACAAGAAAATAAAATCTCATCTGTTTTGTGCCTGCGGCCCCCTATCGGACGCCACGGAACGAAACGATATTTACAATACTTTGTATACAGTAAGTTTTTTTTTTTGTTAAAATAATTAAATGAGCCAGACGTGGCGCGGCGCTAAGTGTGACTGTACACTCGACTGGCTGTGAGTTCGATCTCCATTCGAGGAAATGAAATATTTATTTAAACCACCACTCAACACGCAAAGCAGAACACGGTAGACAGAGAGACCTAACGTTCCCTCCTTTTCGTCCAAAGTCGAGACATGAAACGAACCCACGACTTACAAATACTGCCTCACTGCGCCACAATGATCTCAACAAATGTGATAACAAAAACTACGGAATACATTAAAAATATGATGCCCTTATATGGAGCGACGTGACTTCATACACTAATTAACAATAAAAAGTGGACGACAGCAATTCAAAGGAAATGGAAAAAAGACAAATCAGTTATGCTTGCTTTCATCGCTGATATGAATATTTAACTTCCCGTTATGGTCATAGAAACTGGCAACTGTGTTTCCAAACATACAAGCGTCAAAGTATGTCTGTTGTATGTATCAAAGGAATTTATTGTTAAGATATTCTGTTCCCGTTGCGTTCCGTTGTTTGTTCTGGAACGAGGATATACAAATTATTTCTTGTCCTAGTAGGAATCGAACTCAAAGTCGTCGAATTAACAGCCAGACGCTGTATCTATGCGTACCTATTAATGTAGTTACTACTAAATGAATCAAATGATATATGTACTTGTTTTTAGTTTTTTTTAAAGTAGGCCATATCCTAACGTCTTGGCCTTGTTTTTGCGTAATTTAACAAAGATATTCTATACTCTTTAATATCTGGCTGACACTCTTATATAAAATTAAAAAGTAATAGTATTATAAATTCTTATTTGCAGTGTTGTAATGAAGAGCTGTTTTAATTATGTAAATGACAACGCCATAATAGGAAGTAGTATTTTATGAGTCCGACTCAATAGACTTCTAATTGGAATTGGAGTTTTATTAGCATTGTGACAGCTGCGCCGTTGATAGTTTATCTTGATTGATGATAAAGATTATAAAATTTAAGAGAATTCCTTATCAAATGTACCATGCGTGCGGTTTTATGTTCCACCACTCTATATACAATACGCTAGGTTTACGATTACGGCATAAAGTTACAAACATAAAATGTTCTACTATAACAATATATTAAGAGAATATTTTTCATCAATATACCTACCTATGATATAATCTCTTTTATAGAGATTATAGTTAGTTCAATTCCCATTTAATGAACCTTATACATTATTAACATTTTTGTTTCCTTCGACCTTGTCAAAAAAAGAGCAGAAATCAATACCAAGTTCTCCTTGTCTACTGCACTAAGTCTTGAAATTTTCTATACGTGAAATATTATAAAAGAGACGAGGCGGTACCTCCAGTAGGTACCTACTTATAAATCAGCTTCACGCTGTATCAGGGTAGGCAGAGGGAACCTAATGTAAGACACTCCGTTCCCCAACTTGTGTCGAATTTTGGAGGCATTGCGTGTTGAGTGGCGGGACTCAACGCCGCGTTTTGCCTCGATATCAGAGCGAAGAAATGGAAATATAAATTTAAGTTAATATTTCATCTCCTCGAGTGGGGATTGAACCCACAACCAGTCAGTTTTACAGTCACACTTTGTGCCGCTGCGCCACGACTGGCCTCAGGTACCTACTTAAGTAAGAAAAATATATTAAACATTATTATTTTCTTAAAACTAGGGTAAAAGTATATCTCCAAGACACACACACAATGCGGTAAAGTAAGCAAGTGGCGCGTCGTGGGTGGTTCAGGATACATGTTTTTTCTCTTTAACCGAGAAAGTGTCCCATGTCGTATTTTTTTGTGTTAATGAAATTGTATATTTTATAACATTATTAATAGTTTTGTTTCTTAACATATTTGTAATAATTCGTACGAAGTCTTTTTTGTAATTTGTTTTAAGAGGTGAGGATTTGACTTTAGTTTTTTTTTACCTTTGTCATTGTAAACAATATTTTATTTAAAAAAAAACGCAATTTCTAAGTTGTCACTTTGACATTAGCCTACAGCTCCGATGACGTCACATTAAAAGCAAAATGATCAGCTCTCATTTAAGCATACCTTACATAAAATCAAAATAACTTAAAAGCAAGTGAACGTAGAAAGTTTAATCAAAGCTCATTAAAATGACGAGATACTTAGTGGAGCTTGACAGTGTTCTCAGAAAAAGTCATTAAATTACACTCTGGAGATCTTCTCCTTTCGGTACTGGCGCAGCAGGAAACGTCTCTTAATTACCTATTTTCAGGAACTCGGAATTTATACAACTATCCCACTTACAACATTAAATTTAATATTTATTTTCTTAAAAATGAACTAAAGTAGGTAGCTCCTGTTAAAATTGAATTTTTAAAACTGTAAAGCTTGTTAACAAATGTTTCATTTTCTCTCGACGGTAAATGAAAATAAAATTAAGTAAAGCAAAGTAGCATTAAATCTGAATAAACTTTTTATTAGCTTGAAGCTTACTTATTAATTAATGCTCTCGCGTCCTTTTTAAAGTAAAAAACAACCTCATATATAAAACTAGCGGCCCGCCCACGGCTTCGCCCGCTTAAAATACATGATTATTGATTTAAGCAGAATTGATTGACAACTATAATAAAATAAAATAAATAAATAAATCAGCTTCACGCTGTATCCCGCACACAGCAGGGTAGGCAGAGGGAACCTAGTGTTAAGGCACTCCGTTCCCCACTTTCTGCCGAATTCTGGAGGCATTGCTTAACCGCCGCGCTTAACCTCGCCACCAGAACGAAGAAATGGAAATATAAATTTAAGTTAATATTTCATCTCCTCGAGTGGGGATCGAACCCACAACCAGT
>JAATLQ010031707.1:0-11906 GCA_013421005.1 Heliconius erato x Heliconius himera
TCGAGGTTAAGCGCGGCGTTGAGTTCTGCCACTCAACACGCAATGCCTCCAGAATTCGGCAGAAAGTGGGGAACGGAGTGTCTTAACACTAGGTTCCCTCTGCCTACCCTGCTGTGTGCGGGAGACAGCGTGAAGCTGATTTATTTATTTATTTTATTTTATTATAGTTGTCAATCAATTCTGCTTAAATCAATAATCATGTATTTTAAGCGGGCGAAGCCGTGGGCGGGCCGCTAGTATCTTATAAGTTGACAAAAGTGCCGACAATAATCATACCGTATTATTCATACGTCTGCATTAATACTTATCCTGTTAAATTATATTTCATTAAAGATAATTTCAATACGTGTAAAATATTTTTTAAATTAATAAAATCAGACATTCCATTCAAAGTGTATAACGAATTTAAAAATGTCAATCTAAAGAAAATCATGTAATAATAATGAATGCGGAGTGTGTGACCTCGCGCACCGTGGCAAGTAACTCTGTGGGGGAGGGGGGAAGGTGCATCGATATCACTAAAATAATGAAGACAATCGATTAGATTTTTTGTTTCTTTATTTGAATTGAATAGGCCCCGAAACTACTGGACCGATTTGGAAAATTCTTATACAATTAGACGATTTACGTGTAAAAAAATACCAAAAACAT
This sequence comes from Heliconius erato x Heliconius himera, assembly GCA_013421005.1. Taxonomy (NCBI): domain Eukaryota; kingdom Metazoa; phylum Arthropoda; class Insecta; order Lepidoptera; family Nymphalidae; genus Heliconius; species Heliconius erato x Heliconius himera. The sequence goes on from JAATLQ010031707.1 coordinate 652, forward strand.
CCTTTTATCGCGTACGCTGTGGATGTACCTACTACATTTTTTTTAGAGAAGACATCAATATCTACAAAAAAGATTACGATAATAGTATCGTGTAACTGTTAGAGTTATGCCACCATAACTAATTTACAAAGGAAAATGTGCATACTAACTAGAACAGAGCCGCCAACGTAGTACAGAGGGACATATAAAATATATATATATATTATTGTGAAAGAATAAAAAGATTGTGTAATTCGTCTATAGATTTACTGTTTTATATTCTGTCATAATGAACAGCTTTATTTTGCATACAAAGGTATACCGTAGTAGGTATATCTATTTTTTTTAAATATTATTACTACTACAGAATCGATACTAATGTGGTATCTATATATTTATATATTTTTTTGTCCTTTAGTGTTTTTCGGGTGGAAAACATAGACAAATTTTAATTTGAGAAAATATTTTATTAACTATAAAAATGTAATAGTCATAACTTAAAATCCTAATAGAATTAAACAACTTTCTAAAATGTTCTTTCCTTGCATGCGTTGTAATGACCATTGGGAGCTATTACATAGCAAAAAATATATATTATATGTTATTTTAATACAATGAGGCCGGTCGTGGCGCAGCGGCATGAGGTGTGACTGTAAAACCGACTGGTTGTGGGTTCGATTCCCACTCGAGGAGATGAAATATTTACTTAAATTTATATTTCCATTTCTTCGCTCTGGTGTCGAGGTTAAGCGCGGCGTTGAGTTCTGCCACTCAACACGCAGTGCCTCCAGAATTCGGCAGAAACGGTGGGGAACGGAGTGTCTTAACACTAGGTTCCCTCTGCCTACTCTGCTGTGTGCGGGATACAACGTTAAGCTGATTTATTTTATTTTTTATATATAAGATAAATGTAATTTTAATTTTTATCTTAAAATAAAAAAAAGTATTTTGATCAAATTTATTTTCTTAAAAACTTAAGAGTGCCCAAAAAAGCTATTATTTCTCTATGAGGATATAAATAAATGGTTATAAAGGTCAGTTATTAAATAATTACACTATTCATATATGACCAATGTTACAATAAAAAGTAAATAAAAACAATTAAACCGATTTTGCCGCTTCTGCATCGCACTCGCGTCTTCGCTCCTTAAATCGGTTAAGCCTTTTCTGAGATCTGAGAGAAGCGTCTACAAATCAACAAACAGACAACATTTTTAAATATCATTGTTTCTGGTTCTAAATACTTCGTCAAATGTTCCTAATAATATTTTTTCTAATGAAAATCGAAAATGCCACCCTATTATTTTCATCAAGACCTATCGCTTTCATCCTTCTCTCTCTCTCGCTCTCATAAGTCATGGAAGGCATCATAAATAGCCAGTCTTACTTTATTTGGATAATCACCGATTGATTAATGACCGCCGATTAATTAATGTATGGCTTCCGCCATGGTTGCTCAACCGGTGATCTTCTAGTTTACCTAACCCACCGCTGGGCTACGGTTATCGAAAGTAAGGGAGAGGCAGTTATAATGTCCACGTCCGTGTATAGGGCCCAGGTTCGGCCTCATATGAAGTACAGTTCTTATCAGTATCACCTTGACCCATTTGATCTCATACAACGTTACTTTCCCTTTTGATCTCATACAGAGCCTTTAGAATCGTTGGAGATCCAATGATTTGTGAAAGAAAGGTTTGGCACTTTGGCTCTGCGTAGAGACTTCTCCTCGCTGTTATCTACCACATTTATCATGGGGAGCGTTCTGTGGAACTGTTTGACCAGTTACCTGCCGCCGAATTCTCTAACTGCACAGTACGTCACAAACTTTAATATCATCCACACCATCTGGATACATGGCACTCCACTACTGTGCGTTTTCGTAGGAACTTTCTTCGCCATGGCTGAATGGTCTATCTGCGGTAATATTTACAACACAACTTTTTCAATAAAAAAATATTATAAGATGAGAAAAATATAATAAGAGGTAAACTTCTTCGTGGAATAATACTCGATATATTTATTAGATACAAATAGGAAAGGTATATAGAGACTTTATAATTCATTCAATAAATCATAACGTGCATTTGACCGAAGTTTATAAAAATTTACATAAAACGTACAAGGCGGCCGGAAGTTATTTTTAAGAAGCGGAAATGTTTTAACTACTGTACCTATATTATATTAATTCCTTTATAAGTAAATGTAATTGTGTGTAGCATGCAGGTATTAGGTAGTAGTAGAAGTATGTAAGTGATATTACGGAAGTGGTGCTCTAGTAAATTAAATACAGTGTCTGAAGATATTTATTGTTATTTTTAATACTAAACGTCTTATCGACTTAATTGTTTGTGTTGGAAACCTACTTTGAGTATGAATATTGAATATATTTCTTTTTAGCTGGATAAAGAGTGAATATAGAGGGAACATAGCTTAAGATACATCGTTTTTCTTTTTCCGCCAAATCCTTTGATCGTTGAGAAGTGGAATTCATCGTTCAGCTTTACCTCGTTACCGGAGGGAAGAAATAAAAATATAAAATATTTAATTTCCTTATGTGAGAATCGAACGCACGAACTGTCATTGTATATTCACACGACTGTGCTTCTGCGGCACGACTGACAGAAAGCCACAGAAGATTTTTACGATTTTTCCAGATCCTGGACTTAGGTAAATTGTTACGCAACGTTATGGGAGGAACATGTTGAATGAAATGAAAAAAATATGTTTAATTTTTCACTAAATGTTAATAAATCTTGCATTTAAAACGCATAAAAATGTATTATTTTTTTTAAATAGAGGCTGGTCGTGGCGCAGCGGCACTAGGAGTGACTGCAAAACCGACTGGTTGTGGGTTCAATCCCCATTCGAGGAGATGAAATATTTACTTAAATTTATATTTCCATTTCTTCGCTCTGGTGTCGAGGTTAAGCGCGGCGTTGAGTTCTGCCACTCAACACGCAATGCCTCCAGAATTCGGCAGAAAGTGGGCAACGGAGTTTCTTAACACTAGGTTCCCTCTGCCTACCCTGCTGTGTGCGGGATACAGCGTGAAGCTAATTTAATTTTTTTTAAATATTCAATTAACTTTAATATTATTTTTATTATTAGTAGTATATTTAAAATCTTAGAAAATATATTTAAATTTGAGACCAGTCGTGGCGCAGGGGCAAAGTGTGACTGTAAAACCGACTGGTTGTGGGTTCGATCCCCACCCGACAAGATGAAATATTAATTAAATTTATATTTCCATTACTTTGCTCTGGTGTCGAGGTAAAGCGCGGCGTTTAGTTCTGCCACTCAACACGCAATGCCAATTGAATTCAGCAGAAAGTGGGAAACGGAGTGTCTTAACACTAGGCTCCCTATGCCTCTACTATGTTGTGTGCGGGATAGAGCGTGAATCTGATTTAATTTTAGTTAAAATCTGATATAAATTTAAACCCTGTCTCACTGTAACTGGGATATATACACACCTATCTACCTCCATGATATTAACAATTATAGCATTGTTTAAATATTGAATGTATTTATTTTAAAAGTTTTGTTACGCTAATCATAAAGTAAAGCATAACATTTAAAGTTAATAAATATTAAAAATCTCCATAGGTGGAACAGGAGTCCTAGTTATTTGTAACCAGAGCTGTGAAGTGAAAAATGTGGCCATACGCGCCTTCTCAAGTGGCATTCAATTCGATCTTGATTCAAGAGACCCTAATAAGGATTTTTACTAACATAGTTTTATATTTTTTTGGTAAACATTTATTTCTTTTTTCAATTATAAAAATTGAGACGTCAAGACTGTTACGCGACATTAATAATTAATCGTAATTATTTTTTTAAAATAATTTTTGCAGTATTTACATTATTTAGTAAAAAAATATGAACAATTATTTATTTCAAGTACATTACGTTCATTTTGTTTCCGTTTTCAGTTTAATTACCGATATTTTTTTTTAGTTGCGTATTTACATAATTTTGTTTAAAATTGAACTAATTACACATTGCAATGAAAATATTTTTTTCGATGATAAAGATGATTATTTATCTAATTAAGCCGCAACTCGAATCAAATATTTATAATGTTTAGGGTTCCGTAATTCAAAAGGTAAAAATTTAACCCTTTGTCGTCTGTGTCTGTGTCTTTCGATTGTGCGTCTTCAAGACTATTTATTTCAAGGCCGCGTAGAGGTATCAAGTTGAAATTTATGCCAAATATTCAAATCTATGGTCTCTTGGAGAACCGAAAAAAACAAACTTCTAAATTAACACAATCGGCAAGCACGCACGGCATTAATGCATCGTTTCTACTGTATTTTTATGAAATTCGCCTCAAAATTTGTGCATACGCCCGCAGACTTTTATATGTTTTACTTCTTGTTTACACTCGTTGGGAGGGAACGACTCACATTTGAGAGTTTTTGGAAATAAAGGAATAAATATATAGATACATTGAATTATTTGTCTATGGATGTGCAAAAAGGAGAAACTATTGAGAATGCGGAGTGATGGGCACTTATCGTTTTGCTAATTATTACAGGAATATGACCGGCATTTTTTATGTGAATAGTAGGTTGTTAGGTACTGTACACCGTTGTGGCGCAGTGACTCAAGCGTTTGACTGCAAAAACGACGGTATATGTGTTTGATTCCCACTCAGGGGAATAAAATATTTAATATTTTCATTTCCTCAGTCTGATAACCAGACAAATCTCTTCTTTGAGTTTCACGACTCAATACGCAATGCCTCGAGATTTCGGCGGAAACTGGGGAACGGAAATGTGTTAATCAGGACACTCCGTTTTTAGCACTGGGTTAAGAACGGAGAACCTAAGGTTACCTCAGTCTACACTACTACCTACTTATGCGGGAAACAGCTTGAAGCACATAAAGAAATAAAAAAAAGATTATTTAAATAGGAAGCCGTCATGGTGCAGTGGCACAGCATCTGACTGATGCGCGATGGTTTTGTTTTCGAAATTCCACTCAGGGATGAATTATTTTCATTCGTTCGTTCTGGTATTCGTTCTGGTAAGAAGACAAAGCACAGCGTTGAGGCCTGCCACTAAATACGTAATGTCTCGAAAATTTGACAGAAATAGTAACCTCCTTTTGCTAAGCTTTATCGTGCTAAGCGGCAAAACATGAAATGGCTTTTTCACTGTACATTCTAAGTAGGTGAATTATTTTATAGCTAATATATTAATGCAATGCAATGCAATGCAAAGAAGGTATCAATTATACCTAAGCAGTATTAACTATTCTTATTTATTTAACAAATTACAATAGTAAATACGTTTACGTAACTCTATGATGAAGCATTGTGTACGTGTCTGGCATGCGAAGCAGTTCTGGAGATCGAGACGCAATTGGGGGATTTTTTATAATATTTTTTTCATTTCTTCTGTCATCTGTCAAGGATTAAATAAAACGCGACGGATTTGTAACAGTAAGAAAAACTAATATAATAAAGAATAGACTATATGTACTGGCAATTAGCGCGTGTCAACGTAAAATAAGAAGAATTGTGTGACTAAGTACCTATGTGGATTTTCCTTGGAGGCTTGCGGCGTTGAAATTTTTATCATCATACCTAATTATTTCTATTGCGGAAGGAAAAATACAGTTGGCAATTACTAAAGAAATGTCTAGATAAAGTAGCTCTTAACCAATATATAGTCACAAGTATGCACTTACTATAAAGAAAAAAATATTTTGATTAACTATTTAAGGATTTATATGCCTCGGTTTCAGTGGCGTAGTGAGGGGGGGAGGGCAAAGGGCATCATGCCCCGCGCGCTACTCACATAGGGGCGCCAAAAGGTCTGCAAAACTGCAAAAATGTTCGTCTGGGGGGCGGTGAAAAGGTATTTTGCACCGGGCGCGAGTTACGCCCGCTACGCCACAGCTCGGTTTGTATGTTATTATTATGGAATGTGTGATTTGAATTTGGTGGTGAGTTTCTGGTCCTTGGCGGGGCAAAATTTACCCAAGCGTTTGAAAAAACGCTTAGTATCTATTTAAAAGTAAGTAGTGCGGCCGGTACCGGTAACTAATATTCTTTTTATTAATGACTAGTTGCCCATCTATCGTATAATTAATAATTATTTTATTAATTATACGATAGATGGGCATCATTACCTGCGGACCGCTCGCAGCTTCGCCCGCTTGAACTACATATTTATTGATTTAATAAACAAAATTGACTGATAACTATAATGACTTCTAATATGATTTTTTTACTACATTACATATCTATAAAGATTTTTGATTGTTTTAAATGAAAAAATACGACCAATGTTGATACTTGATATTTATAATAATATACTTTGAGCATTGCTACAAAGCTAATTAAAAGCTAATTATTTAATAAATAAAATAGAAATAAAAATATTTTTTTTCAGATGAAAATTCATATCCGTATAGTGTTAGTGTGTTAGCAATAATTTTTTCTTATGAATTATGTTAGTTATTGTTATTTATATAATATTATACGTATATATTTTTGTAATGTTATGTTCTTTTTACCTATGAGTATGTTATGTATATCTTAACATAATTTGAAAACTCTTTTAAATGTCAGTGAATAAATAAATTCACTCCTTTAGAAACAGCCTTAAATCGATGGCTCCTAAGTATAAGGGCCAAAGTGCGAAATCACAACTTTACAGGAGAGGCTTCCAAAGTTTAAATTTAAAACAATTTTATGTTGGTACATCCGAAGAAAACGAAACTTTTCGTATCAGATAAGACAAATATCCTCTTTATATATACCGTAGTATTTTATTTATATTTGTCTTGTTTTTTTACTGCACATTGGCCCTTATACGTTAGTTTTTGTTATATTTATTCTTCTCTAAAACACTCTAAAAAGGCCAATGTACCACATTGGCTGGTTTACGCGTATTATGCTAAGTAATAAAATATAATATAATATTTTTTTTATATTTTACTTATAAAATTGATTAATAATGAGACTAAGGTAACAACTAAGGCAACGACTAAGGTATTTGGTAACTATGTCACATAGAGACTTATACGTTATACGATTTGGTAACATGATAACTGAGTTTTCAGTTAGATCCTTTAGGTAATAGAAAAAAATCGGGCTTACATATTGTTTTAAAAAATAATTAGCCCCAAAAATTATTATTCTTAGGTACTCTATATGAATATATTGTATTTCTTAAAGAAAAGTTTAATTGAATATGGAATTTTACTAAGATCATCACAATTTAGTAAAAAAAACTTTAATAAAAAAAAGGATTGACGTGGACAGGCAAAAAATAAAGAGAAAAATAAATCACTTATTGTCTTAATTTGACACGATATAATTAGACGCGATTAGAGTTTCTTTTAAACTATTGTTATAATCTGGTAGTATAATAATTTTCTACATAAATAACACAAGTCCTTCTTCTTACAAACTTTTATCGGTAACACCTGCTTATAATACGAGTATAGCAATAACCATTTCAATAATTTGTCTTCTTGTTCGTACTGGCTGATCTAAGATTTTAATGTGACTTTCAACACAAATCTTTTTATATTATAAAACGTAAGTGTTTTATATTAGGTCCCTCTAATTTTAAACTGATAGCAAAACAAAACAAACATACAAATACATATGTCCCTCTGAGTTTTAAGTCTGATAAACCGGGAATTTCCATTTTTAATTAAAGCTACGCCTGACATTCTTCAGGGTCCATGTCTGACTCTTTTGCAGTCGCCGGAGTCAGACTATGGAACGAGTTACCCGAGCTCATAAGAACCTCTCGTGAGATATTCAAGCGCCGGGTAAAAGAACATTTTTTAAAATCAGCAAAAATATATAATATTTATCTATTTAATTTGTTATGTAATTATTCCCAACTGCTAAGGATGGGTTATGTTTTTCGCGCGTATCTTGTATGTATGTATTATTCTTTATTACCTCATATCTTCCGAACCGCTGAACAGATGCAGAACGAGTAAACAAAACAGAATGTGGCGTATATTATTCCCATATTCCGCAAATATTATTCCCACATTCAACCACTACTGGAACACTTCAGAAGTGGGATGATATGGAAATATATAACCACGGTCCACAAATTTTGAAGTATTTTTTTTCATATCTACCTGCAATTTTATTGCTGATCCGTATCCACGTACAAGTATACTCTGGAGCATGAATCTTTCTTGTCAACCCAATCTCGAGACGAAGATCTCCACCCAACAACAGAAGATTGATCCATGACGATGGGACAACTACGCTTATCTACAACGCTGGTTGCTGGTTCAACGCGATCAAAACTATGAAAGGTTAGTAAAAATGTCATATAAAACCAATTGTGCGTAACATGATGTATACAAGAGTGGTGTGAATGGTTATAAACTATTGTTTCAAGTTAACATATACAGGTAATTTTATTACAATAGTAGGTATAATATATGCATTAATCTTTAGTTATCTTCAAATTCTGGTCGTTCTACATATTTCAACAATATGTCTTAAGTAGTAGACTTTGAACGTACATAGTATACAAAAGATATTATAAATAATGACACGTTTTTAACAAAAACAATGTAGTTGCTAAGAGGAGTATATAGTAATGACTAATTATGATATTATGATTCTCTTGTATTATGTATATATTGTAATTATTATAGAAAAGAAGTATTTTTGCAAAAGAAATAGGTATATCAATTCTAGGCCTTTTTATTAAGAATATTATTTGTATGGGAGAGTACCTCATTAAATTACAAGGGTTTCCGGGTAGGTTGGATAACAGGATTTCACTGTTGAGTGAAGACATTAATAGTAGACTATATTAATACTAGTAGGTAATATACAGAATTGTTGTACACAGCGTTTTTCTTTTTAGCGATAACAATAAAATATACGACACGTTACTAATTAATATCAATATTTATTATCTTATTTGTGGGTATTTTAAAATAAGCCGTGGCAATGACATAGGATAAAATGTATTCTACAATGGTTTTGTTTCGAATGTTGAAAGAAGTTTGCCTAAATTCACCACTGCACCGGCACCGGTACGATTATTAAAACTCACTTTTATATGGAACGTCGAAAAAGTTGACATTAGTGAAGCGTTTAGTTACAGACTAGCTTTGAGCTTCCTCGATATAAACAAATACTATCACACATTTTGCAATTTTACTGCAATTTTTAATTCTGTAAGCTTACAAATGTGATATAAGAGATAACTTCATAATTTCACATAAATAATAAATAAGAAACTCGCTTATTCCCGATTGCTAAGGAAGGGTTATGTTTTTCGCGCGTATCTTGTATGTATGTAATATTCTTTATTACCTCATATCTCCAGAACCGCTGAACGGACTTACATACTTGAGGCATCGTTAGATTCGTATTAATGGCTCAAGTGTTCTTAGATAGGTGACGTTAAGAAAAACAATCATGGCGGCTGTGGGACGCTAGTAGACTTAGTGAATTTTTTTTTTTCGTTTCGAATACCACAATATGGGTATGAAATTCAAGAGCTTAATACGAGGATTTCAAAAAGGTATATCAATCATCAATGATAATCTCATTACTATAGTGAATTCTAACAAAAACAAAAACCAAGACTGCATTAGATTAAAAAGAAAATAAACAAGCCCAATAGTTTATTAGGATTAACAGTCGGGGGTAGGATTAACAGTTAACCTATAAGTAATTCTTCAATCAATAAAGTCTTTACCAGAAACCCCGAATAATTTAAAGAGGTCCAGACTGTTAATCCTAATAAACTATTGGGCTTGTTTATTTTCTTTTTAATTTTATGCAGTCGGGGTTTTTGTTTTTACAAATATTTTTTTAACTACATTATTCCATTTAAACTAAATATATAACTTAAAGCTTAAAGTATTCAATAAGACTGTAACGTAAATGAAAAACGTCAAGAAATATATAGTAATATGTAGGTATATATATAGTTATAGAAACCTATTGTTTAAAATAAATTAGTAACAACATATCTTGTAATATCTTGTATAGGTATATGTAATTGATAAACTGTTGTGTCACCTATATGATATCGTAGATGGTAGTAGGAGGATCAAGAAAAAGGTTTACGTCACAATGCAGGTTTCATGTCTGAATTCAGTAAATACGTACCGGGGTGGCTGTTGCATATCCGATGAGTAAATACAATTTGTAAAAATCTTCCTACAGAGATGCTAACGACTTAAATAAGTTGTAACAAGCGTATAAAACTTTCGACGTAGCTTGGCGAGAACGCATGGCTTAGTGGTCAGAGCGCCTGGTCGGTTTCCAGGAGGCGCGGGTTCGAGTCCCGCTGCGTTCTAATTTTTATACGTTTTCTAAATAAGTATTTTTCTTTCCTAAATGTGGAATAATACTTTAAAAATGGTTAAAAAAAAGACATAATATTGTTTTAGCAAAAATCTTCTGTAATTTATTTATTAATAAAATTTCTAAGTAAATATTAAAAAATAAATAAATTAATTATTTTAATGAATTAAAACGTCAAAACAATTTTTGTTTGACTGTTTAAATAATCAAACTGTAGGCAGACGTTGTACTGGTCTTCACCGAGCCAGGGGCTTCACTATCTCTCTTTTCACTCACTGCACGGCAACCAATGACTCACCGACTACTGCTATTTTGTCTGCTGCGACTGAGCACTGGTGGACCTCGGATCATTGCTTTTTATTGTTCTTCTGTATAGTCTTAGGAAGTAAAACTCTTTCGTATTTACTAAGCTAGTATATTATGAGCTATCCGAAAGAATTGATAGAACAAGATTACGAGCTAATAAAATATGTTCATGAGTTGAGTGCACTGAGCTTAGTAATAGTTGTGGAGATTATTAACTTTCTTATAAAACATACTTGACATAACTCTGTGTGGCACAGCTCTCTGTGGCTAAAGACATATACGGGTGAATATTTGAAGATAGACATATTCGGGGTTCGTAAAATTAATTCAAATATTGTGTCCAATTACAACATTTATAGGTTTAATATGATGTTTATAGATGCGACTATTGAAGGAAACCAAACGCACACTTGTTGGACTACTCTATAGGTTTAAATCTGAAGCTGAAAATTTTCGTCAAACGGTAATGAGATATATAGCATATGGTAATTAGCATTAAAAAATGGTAATTTTGCTTCGTTATTGGTGATTAGAAACAAAATTAATAATATACTGGAATCGCATATTTATTAGTCTTTTATATAATTAATTATCAAAAAATCTATCTGTTTGCCAAATATTCAAAAAGAACATATTTAACAAGTCAAAT